>OZ012668.1:61256246-61457436 GCA_963942505.1 Lordithon lunulatus | reverse complement strand
GCATACCATGCTCGAGTTACGCATAAATACCCGTGCTCCAGGCAGAAACACTCTCTTACTTCTTCGTCTGCCTGGTCGAGTAGAGTAACTCAACCATGGCTATGTCCGGGTAAGTTATTGTAGTAGTAATTAAGTAATATATTGCGGGTAGATAGGTATCTACCCGCAACATGTTATTTAATTACTAATACAATAACTTACTTACTTAAAATAGGTATTTTATATGAATAAACCTGATACCTCAAGCTGTTTTAGTCTACGCGACATATTGGTGGAGGCGCCGGGTAGTAGGGCTTTGTTCGTCTGGAGTGTTTTTAATTTAGTATAGATAGTGATCCAAAAATGGTTGCTATAACATATATTTGAATTTGCTTTAGTAATACTCACAATATTTCATAAACAAAACTTAGAAATGTGAGCTATAAGCGTTTTTTTAGCACGAAATAGATTGTTTTATATACTTTTTTTGTTGGAAATGAATGAAATAGTTTCAAATAGCTCACAGTTATTATGGACAAATTCTTCAGTTTGTTGGTAAATTGGTCTGTTCTGCAATGCACAGACACACATGAATAACAATTGAATTAAACTAAACCGCGAACGGACTAAAAACTAACCGTCGACATCGTAGGGTGGTAGCGGTGCGGCGGCGGCGCGTCCACGATGGGCGGCATTTCGCTTAAGCCTATTCAGGAGCTGCGGGATGGACACCCCACCCCGCCGCGGTAGTAGAAAACATACAACACTGCTTCGAAAACATCTAACAACGAATATCGCGGTGTGCGTGGTGCCGCTCTTCTTTTATATAATTATTTTATTTTAAAAGCGACTTACAACCTATGTTTAATGTCTTTCAGACACTTAAATTACACCGATACATAAATATATATTTATATTTATTATTTTACGAATAAAAACGAAGTGGATTGTCATTTAGATTTATTTTCTTCCGTGTTCCGGGAAAAAAACAACCGATTATTAAAAAGGGGCCGCCCACCGCGGCCGCGAGCCGGCTTTCATAAAATTTCACTAATTAATTAATATCCGCTAATCATAGATACAATTTTACAAGTAACATGTACAAATATTCCTCATTATAGTATATTTATATATAATAATATAGATTAGATTCATAGTAATAGACTTTTTTTTCTTAAAAAGATCACAACACAGAGTAAACGCCGCTTCAGGCGCCAATAATAATAATAATTATAAATTTATAATAAATAGGAGAAAAGACCCGATCCGGTCCGGAACCGCCCTGCAACCCCCATCGCGCATCTCATTTTTTTATATGTACAAAAAGTTGTTGTTTTTTTTTATTTCGGGTAGGGCGGGGGGTACGTTTAATATTATTATTATTATTCTTTTGTAGTATTAAATTTATTTTGAGCAAAAAACCGCCGAGTTCCGAGGGTTGCGAGGGCGCCACAGTTGACTCCATCTTATGGCCGTTATGATATTCATTTTTTTTTTTAATATTTTGAGTTATGTTTCAATATTGCTCACCGTTACAATTTATTTGTTATATACGCGCTTATGAGCATTTACAATTTATTTATAATAAAATACCGGATCACTGGCGGTACAGCTGCGCACACATCACTGGGATAATAGTGATGCATTAGTGTCTCACTCGACAATACGAAAGGCACTAACGTTACTCTCGTAACGCAACACAACCCCTATGTTTTATTTATCTTAATTTTTTTTTTCTCTTAATTCATTATTAAATATAAATCTCTGCTTATGGATTGTTTTTTGTTTTTACAACTAAAGCTACGAGCTACCGTTTGTTTCACTAGATTCTTTTTCAATAATAATAATAATAATAATAATAATAGTAATAATAATGTTATTATAATACACAATTTGCCTACGTTGACTTTTTTGATTTTCGTATAAAAAAAGTAATAAATGCATTATCTCTCCGGATCGTCTGGTTTGATTTTTGCGTGTAGAAATTTTGATTGGATTCGTTTTGTTCATTATTAATTTTTATTTATTTTTGATTGCCTGTTACCTGTTTTTGACGATTTTAGCGTTTTGTTATGTTAATAATTGTATTGTTTGCTACTGCTAAGTACTGTACGGGCTTGGCACGGACTCGAACGTTGTGGAAGAAACCGGATCCTTTTCTCGCCGCCTGATTGGCTCCGCGTCCGATGGCCTATGCGATTTCATGTGGGCGCTTCTGCTTTTGATTTTTGTGAAAACTCTACAAACATAAATCCAAAACGAATTATTTTACAACAATCCTGTAAAGAAAAGATGATATTTCAAAAAATCGCACAGATGGCAAGTTCCGTTATTAGAATAGTTTTTTTGAAAAATAAAATTACTTGCTTTGTTAATGTCACACTTGGTCATTTATATAAAGATCGAATTGTAATTGACTGATTCAAATTAATGTTGTATCTAATTAAATTAACAACTAGTTATAAAACGTGAACATGTATGCATATACCTTTCTTATGCAGCAATGTACAAATTGCATATTTTTAATTTTATAGATAATTCTAAAATTTGATTAGGCTCAAGTGGATTTTTAAGATTGTAACATTAATAAAGAAAATATTTATTATTTTTAATTTTATTAATTAATTAATTATAATTATATATTAATTAATTAATAAAGAAAATATTAATTATATAAATTTTGTCATAATTAAACTAATAATAATTTTGCCATCTGATTGAATCTAACATTTGTAGTCTGCAGAAATAGGAGCGTATATAGTAAAAAAAAGTAAATTCATGCTCAATCTACAGACACAGCAGTGGCGAGATTGGTAAATAAAAGGAAATAAAAAAGAAAACAGCAGAATAACAATCCGTTCACTGGATGTTCATCTTAAAAAGTTTTGGTTTTGGTTGTAATTGTAGTTGTAGTTGTAGTTGTAGTTGTAGTGTATCAACAGCGAAACGAAGAGAATTTCAGCACACGCAAGCGAAGATGCGCTAAACACCGAAACACGGATACTGGATGATGATTTACCTTTTTCGGTCTATTTATTTTTGCTATTGGAGGAGAGTAGTGCACACTTACTTCCCGCATATTTTGCAGGGGTAGTCCTCGACGGAGGTGTCCGAGTGACAGCCCAAAGACTTCCGCGTTTGTGGCGACGGCGTTGGGGAACATCGCGCCGCACCTCCGTGGATTCGTATGTGGCTGTTAAGTGCTGCACGGGAATTAAAACTCTGCAAACAAATTTCATCAAAATGGTTGAGTCATCATTTAAAAAAAGAAAAACGTTCTTACTGCTGAACAATCGGAGAACTCGCAGATGAAATTTCTGTGTTCTTGAATTGGCATTGGCGATCCCGTATCTGCAATCTATAGAAATTATTTATTTTGTGTCATTAAATATCTAGACATGAATTTTTGACCAATCGCGATGAATATAACGATTTAGATGCGTTCGCTCTAATTGCGAATAGTGTAATTTTGTGACTCATCGTTTCGTAAAAGGTGCTAGAAGATCACGGAAGAACCCAGTGCTCGACAGTAGTTAATTTTTCAGCAAAGAAAAAATTGTAATATAGTTACCCCTAATAATTTGGCATCTGGAAACGGCTTTTCTTCTTCGAAGTCGCTACTCTTTCCCAGTCGCCTCTCTCTGAATTGTTTGAGTCGTCGATATTCATCCGTACACACTTTCTTCCACATGTAGTAAAACTGGACGCACTGCTTAACGGTTTTAGTAACCACCTTTATAGACAAGAAATTTGTAAATAATAACATTTTTGTGTTCACTTTATATTTGAATTTCAATTAAACTTTGTTTCTCAATCTGAAGACATTCTAATATCTTCAGATTAAGAAAGAAAATCATTTTGAAATTATTAAATTTGAATTCAATTTACCTCTTGTGATATCAAATAAAAGTCCTTATCGTATTTATGCAACGCATGATGGAAAATCTCCGTTTCAGCAGGTGTCCATTTATCACTGTCCGCGTAGTGGTAGTGCAGCAATGGGTGATCCGATGGTAGTGCTGGTGTGGGTTGCATTAACTTAAGCATCGCTTCCTATAAACCACCAATTACAACATGTATGTCGTCACATCCAGCTCAAAGTAGTGCTATACTTACTTGTATGCTGCCGTTGGAGAGGTGCAGAAGGTGCATGGCGTACTCGTGGTTCCTGCCACCGCCTGGGACCGCTGCGCAGCACGCGAAATCCAAGTACATGTCAACTGCACAACATTGAATAAAACACGCGGCCGTCGGACGGCGACGCCCGCGTGTCCACAATTTGTTTATATAGGGGAAATTTCAACACAATTTTCTTGCACGGGTACAACACACCAATGAAAAGCGACGACACACGACATACAGAATAAATACAAAACAGATTTGTACGCGAGTTTGCGGGCAATAGCAATATTAATTTACCTTCATTGTCCGTGCAGTGCGCGATACCGGGGTCCCAGAGAAGGTCCTCGGGGGCCCGTTCCCGCGTTGTCCTGTGGTAGGCGGGTGTTAGGGGCGGTATGCTGCACTGATATTGGGGTCCGATGTTTACGTGGGGCGTCGAGTCCGATTCTGGCACGAACTCACTACTCCAACTGCTCAGCGGGTCCTCAATATCTTCAACAAATATACATATAAAATTTTCAACTGATCACTTGAACCATCTGTAGTATCGCAAACGCCATGATGATGAATATCTAGACGAGGGATAAGCAATCCGCGGCCTTTTGTGACCCTTTAAAGATTTTAATGCGGCTTTTTTTGCGAATTTTATCCCTAGGTGTGCTAATTTAATTTTTGGGAATGTTGCCGATTGATATCGGCATCATTTATCTATTTTTATTATTTATCATCTATCTATGATTAGATAGGTACTGATGATATCGTCATCATTTCCAAAAAATAAATTAACACACCTAGGGACAAAATCCGTAAAAAGGTTTCAATAAAAATGGCTAGTAATAAAATTGTGCGTATCAGGAGCGGCTTGCACGACACATAGATCAGAAAATAATAAACCCGGAGTAGCACACAGTGATAAATGAAAACAGCTTAAGTTTATTTTTTTAATTTGAGTTCATCATTCAGTATTTGTATTATCATAAGTTTCTTACATACATCCCGCACAACATTGGGATGTTAAAATCAATTCAGGAGTTAATTTATATTCTTCAATTTCACTAAAACACGCCTAATTTTGATTAATAGCACATTTATTTTTAGTCTCAATAAAAATTAATAACATGCCTTATACGACTGAAACGTTCCAGCCGTATCATCCACATTGGGAAACATTGGCCGAGCCATGGCCTAGGGGTGTGTTTTCAATTATTTAATTTATTTTCTTGACTGTGCCCTTAACATAGGGCCCAAACAATATAAAAAATAATATTATATTAGTCTCTTACCATTTGTCTTTTGCTTCAAGTAAAAATACAACCCGGATCCGGGCCTATTGGGGTTCAAAATCGGCGACGGAGTATACGGAGCCGATCCTTGCGGTTTACTTCTCGTTGCTCTAAGCCTGGATTGGTGTAAAATCGGTAACTGTAATGGTTCCGACCGTGGACGTTTTCGGGACGGCCTTACGGGACTCGCTGGTATTCTGCTAACATAAATAATTCACAATAATGTTAGTGAAATTGTAAGGAAATTGAAAACACGGCGTAATGAAAACATATTCAGTTTCTGTTTTCGCGTCACAACTCTTCAAAAGTCGTAAAAATTGCTTGTAATTAGCAAAAATGTTACCACGATTAAAAATAGAAAATTAGAAAATGTCCTTCCTTATTACCCCCAAATAATTTAATTTTTACCCCATTTGGGCTAATTTCGGTTCCCCAACCATTGTTATAGATATATTCTAGGGATACATAATTAGTTAGTACTCACGTTGTTGGACTAAGAAACACATCATTACTCTCCTCCTGCTTAATACACTCCAGTGTGAGTTTAGGCCGTTGCTGCATCTGTTTAACCGGCGCCGTCGTCTTGACAACCTTCTGCGTTTCAATCACTTGCGACGTAATGATGGGCGCACCGGTGACAATAATGTTCTTCCCTTGGAACACCCCGCCGCCGGTTTGAATAAACTTAATCTCCCCATTGGACTCCACCAGGATGCCCGTCAGATTGGTGCTGTTGAGGTCAAGCAGACCGTTGTTGCTGATCACTTTGAGCGGTAGGCCGTTGAATTCGAAACGTTTTCGCGTCGCGAAGTCTTTCGGGCTGCTGGATAGCAACGGGTCGTCGCTGTTTGGAAGCATTTGGGATTGGAAGGTGTAGTGCGGCGACAAGGGGAATGGGTTCGTATTGGAGGTGGATGCTGAGGAGGTGGTTGGGATGTTGGACAGTGGTGAGGCTACTGGGGTGAGGCCTACGGATAATGGGGATTGTGGAGGTGGTGGGGAGTTGGTTAGGGATGGGTATAGTTCGTCTGCGGCTATACTTTCGCCCGGTAGGACTTCTTCAAGGGCCTCTTCAACGGCCGCTGAGCTGGACATTGTTGAGGTGAAGAATGCGGCTGATAGTGGGGAGGAGGCTTGCGGGGGTTCGTCCAAGTCGCGTGGGACGACTTGTGCGAAATCGTTTTGTTTTGGGGAGACCATTGGGAGGAGAGTGTTTTGTCCGAAACAAGGGCTTTGTCCTTCGTGGCTGGCTGGTGGTGTTGGATACGCGAAACCGGGGGAATCGTGTCGGATTAGGGGTGATTGTAGTGGTGATTGCGTGGCGATGGATGTGTGCGGAGAAGCCGAGTAGCGCGGCGATTGCGTTTGGTAGTTTGGAGATGGTATATCCAGTGAGGTGGTTGAATGGAACGTGCTGAATTCAGCGAGACTTTCTGGCAGGGGTGAGTCTAGCACCGCTTGTAGTTCCTGATTGACTGAATGCGTTGATTGGTACGAAGGTGATTGATCTTGAAGGCTGGCGTAATCGTCTAGGCTTTGGTCTTGTAGCAATGATTCGGGTTGAAAGCCTATGGAGGCGAGTTGTTGCGCGTCTACGGCTTGCAGTAGCATACTGTCTTGTACTTGGTTGAAGACTTCATCTTGGAGGCTATCGCTTGATAAGTAGCCGCCGTTCTCGGACTGGTACGAGAGGGTGAACGAGTCGGCCGCTTGGAATTGAATGATTTGCGACGGCTGACCCGGATCGGAGGTAGTTCGTTTGACTGCGACTTTATCCTTTCTTAGGATTAGGTCGGCGAGGGCTTCCGCTTCCTGCTGGGTGGTGTTGGGCGCGCGCGGCACCGTGAAAGCCTCCGCGTCGGAATGTCTGCGAGCCTTCTCCGTCTGCGGCGGTGCCGGTACCACGAACGAGGTGATTTTCGAGTCGAGGTCACCGCCGCCGCCGCTGGAATGCACGGTGAGGGGAAACAGTGGCGGCGCAACAGGCGATGAGGACAACGATGATGACTGTTGAGGCGGCGATGAAACTGGTGCGGTTTCTTTTGGCTTCGGCGTGGGCGCTGTTGAGGATGTGGCTGGAGCATTTGTAGTTGGTGTTGGTGGCGCATTCGTTCTTTTATTAATGATTTTTTCCTCAATCAGTGCCCGAACACTCACACTGGCCGTTTGAAGAGGTGGCCCTGCCGCGTCCTTTTTCTCGCACTTTTTATTATCAGCATCCTAAACAAGACATTCAAATGGAAATATCAGAAAACGTTACATTCACTATTCCATACCGAGTATGTTGTTAATCTCCGAATACGGCACTACTGTACAATAGTATAAGGTTGCTATCGCGAAAAAAAACGAAGCGCTAATTTCTTTACGTTTCATGACTAAAACCTTGGTTTCCTAGGAAGCGGTGTCGACAAAAGCGGCCGTATTTCACTTCATTTTGACGTCACACATTTCTTTTATGTATATTTAAATATATCTACTAATCCAGAGAGCGATATACTTCAAAGTATTGAGAAAATGTTATGAATTACACTGGAATCCGATGAGTTATTCAAATTATATATACTTAAAATGTATCTTGTAATGTGTAAATGACGTCAAAAACGGCTGTATTTGTCGACACCGCTTGCTAGGAAACCAGGACTTTATATAGTCGAAATAGACTATTTTTTTAAAATGTCTCTCTGGCTGTGTGTTTATATGCCCGTATGTGTGTGAACAACATTTCGGGAAAACGGCCCAACGGATTGCGACTAAATTTGGAAATCAGTTGAAAATGTGAACTGGGGTGATCCTGTGAAATTCTGACATCTAATGCGATAGTTATTTGCATCAGAAATGTTCTTTTGCGTATAACCATGTAACGGTTCATTTGTACGAAAATTTTTAAGAAACATTGAAGGTGAAATATTTTATTTTAAGCAAGTGTTTTTAATATATTTTTTTTGTCAAAAATCAAAAAGAAATAAAATCTGACATCTAATGTGAAAGTTATTTGTATCTGAAATTTTGTTTTGCGGAGAATTTTGTAACATTTTACGAAAATTGTACCAACATTTTTAAAGATACATTGAAGGTGTACAATTTTATTCTAAATAAATGTTATTAAAATAATTTTTGCGAAAAATTAAAAATATCTATATTAGATATATATAGATATTATTAGATATATATATGTAGATATTTTTACCTTTTTAAAGTATCCTCCATGTAACCGCATGTGTCCATTGAGCGCTGGAATATTCTTAAATTTTCTGTGGCAGAGGTTGCACTCGACGGGTTTGGGTTCGCCCCCTGCAGCCGGTGCTTTGGAGGAGCCGCCGCCGCCCGAACTTGATACCTTGTTCTGCGACGCCGACCCATTTCCCTTCGTAGTCGAGTTTTGCTGCGCCTGTAACATGAAACAAAAGGACTTGTAATTAACTTGCATTTAAATTTCAATGGAAATACGCCGTTTCATTATTCTATCGTTCCTATTGCAGATAATTGCATGCTTGCATAAATAAATAATAATCTATTGAATTGTTAAAGGGTTAAGCCACCTAGCCATTTTCGAGCTCAGTCATCGGAGGAACTCGAAAATGGCTAAGGCTTAGCCGAAACTAGTTGCAAAGTTTAACTGAAATGTGATCAAAAACAAAGTAAAAAATCGTTTTATTTATCCTTTTAAATATGATCTTATTTAGAAAGATAATTTTTACGAAGTAGCATAGGATAATTAAAAAAAATATCTGGTGTATTTCATTTTGTATAACATTTTCGACCTTTTCAACTTTCAGGGTTTTTTAAATATTTTTGTCTTCTTTTTACATTTTTTAGTTTGTCGACTTTTTGACGTTATTTTTGATATTTTTTATTTTTTTGACTTTTTTTTAACTTTTTTATTTCTTTGACATTTCTGATTTATTTTTTACTTTCTAAAAGCAGTAAAACAAAACCTTTCTTTACATCAGTGATTCAGTATTCGGAAAATAAAATGTTTTAGAAATGGCAAAATTTTTAATTAACTTTGTTAATTTTTACCTCTATTTTATACGTTTTGTTTTAGATATTAATGTTGTTTATTATTTTATTGTTTAGTTTTATTGTTTGTTATTATTTTTATTGTTTTGTGGTTAATTATTGTTACAATATACTATTTTTTCATATAGATTTTATTTTGTTGCACTGTAATTGGGTTTACCTGTTGGGCAATAAACATTATTATTATTATTATTATAAAAATGACAAAAAACTGACATGTTAGTTACACTTTGCAACTAGTTTCGAAACTAGTTGCAAAGTGTAATTAAAATATGATAAAAAACGTAATACTCGTTTTATTTATCCTTTTTTAAGTATTTATAAATTGTAATAATTCTAAATTTAAAATAAATTTATATCTACCTGCTGTAAATTGTAATAAAAACGATTGTTGAAGTAATAATTCCAATAATCCATTGAGAGCAAGCCACGACGTTTACTATCACACATGAACAGAATCCCGCGACTAGTATCTGATCTCCCGAGGGATAGGGGTGGACCGGTGACGTCGACCGGTCCAGTTAACCGGATTACGATTAGAAGTGCTCGATTTAACAGATAGGATAACCGTCAAAAGGGGTAGGGGGGTTTCATACAAAAATCTTATAGACGATTTTATTTATTTATGTAGGGCGGTTGAGAATATAATTATTTCAACACTAAAATTCTAAAACTTTATTTTAGTGTGAGATGAAGGGTTGATGGAGAATTCCGTGACCTTACCAACTCTTGTATATGCACCTTGTGCGTATATTACCGACCCTCTGTATACAAGAGCAAATTAACCCTATTTGCTCTTGTATACAGAGGGTCGGTAATATACGCACAAGGTGCATATACATACAAGAGTATAAACCGGTAAATTCACTAAGCTAGTGACTCACTATCAAGGATGAAAGTAGGAAAAATCGAAATTGTAGTACTACAGCTAGTAGATTTTAATATATCTTGTAGTAAACCCCATTTTTTTTATTACGCTTTTTGAATACGTTTATTTTTATGCGATCAGCGATGTATATTATGATATAGGTCATATTAGGAAATTTCTGAGAAAAATCATTTCAACTTTCAGACTGAAGAAAAACATGAAAAGCGAAATAATATTTAATTAAAATTCAGCTCAGTGACCGAGTGGTTAGAGGCGTCGTCCACCTCGTACTGAGCATTGGCGAGCTTGAGTTCGATCCCCAATGGGGAGAGAATTTTTTTTTGATTTGCTTATAACTAGTCACTTTTCAATAATTTTGAAAAGGAGAAGATTTTACGTTTGGTATTTATGTAAAATGAAGTACAGTTACATTTTTATTTATGAATAAATTGACTTCATGAAGTCATGTCGATTTACATAAATACCGAATGAAAAATCTTCTCATTTTCAAAACATTTCAAAAATGACTTACACCACTTTCATTCTCACAGGCTCAATTAATGCATATACTAATAGGTAACAACTAAAAAGCAGGCAATACAAATTATTAAGTGACTCACCGACGATGACCAAACTCGTGATTTCGCAGGCGTTTTGCTTGTGGGCTTCGTTGACGGTTTCGTGGTCGACTTCGCCGGCGGTTGTGACTGTCGCTGTGTTTGCTCCATGATTTGATGGATGAGGTCCAGTTGTTGTTTTGTTAGGCCATCGTTGTTTCCTCCATTCCCACTCTGAAACAATCACATTAATATATTTATATTTAATTTCATATGCTTAGAGTTTTTTCGTTTGTATTTCTATTTTAATCACATGTATCTGTTTATACAATTCTTCAGAAATATTGATATGATTTCAATGGTTATATTGAATTTCAAACAAACTAATTAATATCTAGCCTAGGAGGCATAGGCATACTAATAATACATAGAAGACTAACGAATAATGTAATAATGATCAAAGCTATATCCGATAAGGTAATAATACAAATAAATAAAATGAAAGCACTAAAGTATTTCAGGTCTACGCCATCACAAACCCCGTCTACACTCATTAAAATTTGGCGATTTTTAATTGAAATCGCCAAATTTTAATGAGTGTCCGAATTTTGTTGCTATAACCATAAATAAAGGTTTTAGCGAATTGATTCCAGATTTTTGGAACAGTCTGTATAACGCGTAAGTCCTAGGATCACGGAAGCCAAAATGAAGATCGAAGACGGACCGAGTTGGCATTTTTATACTATATCATGTGACGGGTTTGTTTTCTGTTTTCGGGAAAAATTGTATAAAAAAATTATATTTTGATATATTTTAATATATTTTGATATATTTTGATATATTTTAATATATTTTAATATATTTTAATATATTTTAATATATTTTGATATATTTTGATATATTTTGATATATTTTGATATATTTTGATATATTTTGATATATTTTGATATATTTTGATATATTTTGATATATTTTGATATATTTTGATATATTTTGATATATTTTGATATATTTTGATATATTTTCATATATTTTCACATATTTTCATATATATTCATATATTTTTATATATTTATTATATTTTATATGAATAATAAGCAAGATGCAATACTAGCCGCATTATTTTCTCACGAAATTTCCGCTTCAGATAATCTACCCGGCGCTTCCACCACAGGCATTTTATTTCCGGATTGCGGAAGCACGGCGCTCGTTGCTAATATTTTTCGATCCGTTTAATATGCAACGCGAATGGCGGCTGGGAACATTTATCGCCGCCACCGGAAAACAGGGCGCGAGTGCGGGCGCCTCAAGATACAATCGTGACGGCAATTTGTAAATTATTGTAATCACAAAAGAACACACAATACAATTGACGAGATCATACGAGAAAATTTAACATAAATACTAAATATTAAATTTCAGTAAAAATACTGGCTCACGCCGTTAGAGAGGCATATGAAGTATAAATAAAGTTTATACATATGTAAATATAATGTTTCGTAATTTTCACTGTTTGTTAACATGCAATAAGTGATTCAAAGTTTGAAGTAACTCATAATAGTAATATCATAATCCCTAATATATATATATATATATATATATGAATCGAGTTGTTTTGCTGTATTGAATATGAAACCAACGGATTAAAAAACCTCCACGTTTTTTAATAGTTGTTGGGGTAGTGCAGCAATCAAACGCTATTAGATTTAATTACACTTTAATCATTTGCCAATATTTCGTGCCCCAAATTGGCACTTCATCAGGGCTTTGCTAGATTAAACAGATAGAGACAATTGTTGAAAAGCATAATTGGTACATTTGTGGTTCAATTAAAGTATATAACTTACAATATGTGTATAAGCTAATAATCGTATGCAACCCACATTCCCTTTTAGTTGGAAACGTGCGTTAACATAGATGGACGAAACCGGAACTTCCTTTTTAATGGTGTCGAAATATCGCAGCAAGGTAACACAATCGCTCTCAGGTACATTAATTTGAACAATAAAACTGGTTAAAACTTAGATTAAAAACTTCCTAAGAGTAAAGACTAAACCGACATAAAAATCACGTGTTGACTAGAATAATTGTACGTTAGGTATTTAAAAGCACGTGTTTGTTGAACAGTTCAGCCGTGTATGCGTGATAACATCATGGGAACCGACGAAGAACACGTGCTTTTAAATACCTAACGTACAATTATTCTAGTCAACACGTGATTTTTATGTCGGTTTAGTCTTTACTCTTAGGAAGTTTTTAATCTAAGTTTTAACCAGTTTTATTGTTCAAATTAATGTACCTGAGAGCGATTGTGTTACCTTGCTGCGATATTTCGACACCATTAAAAAGGAAGTTCCGGTTTCGTCCATCTATGTTAACGCACGTTTCCAACTAAAAGGGAATGTGGGTTGCATACGATTATTAGCTTATACACATATTGTAAGTTATATACTTTAATTGAACCACAAATGTACCAATTATGCTTTTCAACAATTGTCTCTATCTGTTTAATCTAGCAAAGCCCTGATGAAGTGCCAATTTGGGGCACGAAATATTGGCAAATGATTAAAGTGTAATTAAATCTAATAGCGTTTGATTGCTGCACTACCCCAACAACTATTAAAAAACGTGGAGGTTTTTTAATCCGTTGGTTTCATATATATATATATATATATATATATATATATATATATATATATGTGGTTGAACGTTGGGAAATTTGTCATTTAAAAGATTCATCTTTCAAGACGTCGAACAGTCAGGAAAAATCCTGTAAACGTGGCCAATACTACTAAATATTCTTTTAAAAGATCAAAGTTTGTTCCTCGAAGATTTTTGAGGTCGCTGATTACAAATCCGATGTGAATCTTTTAAATGACAAATTTCCCAACGTTTTACCACCTTCCTAGCTCCCGCCAATTGAATGCAATGAACCCCGATTTTCTCTTATAAAATATCTTGTGTATATTACCTTTACTGGTTCTGTAGCTAGTAATTGCTGCAGATGGGTTTTTCCGGTGTTATTGTTCGTTGGCGGTGGTGCGTATTGAATGCAGCTGGAACCATGCGGTGACGCAGCATCACCGGAAGCCGCCCCCTGTGCTGGCGACATCGTCGTCGTCGCATTTACCGTTGTCGTCGTTGTCGTCGTCGTGGTGGTCGTCGACGTGGAGCTATGGTGGTTTTCTGTGTGTCGGCGTAGAGACCGCGCATCACAGTACGACTTGCCGCATCCATCCGCTTTACACTCGTACGGTTTTTTATTTCTGTGCGTAAGCATGTGGCCATTTCTGGAATTCAAATTACAACAAATAAATTTAGTTTAATTTTATTATTTCAGTACGTTTAAATGCTTCAACCTAAAACTAGTAATATGCCAATAATTAATATTATATAATGTTACTTACAAATGGTCCTGTCTTTTGAAAGCCTTCCCGCACATGGTGCAGACGTATTTTCTCTCATCACTATGAGTAAGCTTGTGTTTGGCCAGCGCAGAAGCGTTACCAAAAACTTTTGCGCAAACCTATTGAAATGAAAAAAGCATTATATTCGGTACATGTTATTATTATATTATAGTTTAAATCAGGCATGGGCAATGTATGGCCCGCGTGCAAAATGCGGCCCTAGAATAAGATTTGTCCGGCCCGCCAACCATTTAAAAAAAATATATTTTTTAGATATTTATTAATTTTGATTACATACATATGTTTCATATATAATAACATAGTCATTTCGGAAAATTATACTCCCTCTTAGGGATATTGAATTTCTTTAAAAAGAAAAGGAATACATAATATGACTATAAGAAGTTATTTTTTTATTGAAGTCTATTAATTTTACTTATTTCCGTTACTATTTTATTATAAATAACTATATGATTAAAACGTTCTTTGGTTATTCAGTTATTCAAATAAAAAATCTGATGAGTCTCACATGACTTTATTAAACGTATCATAATAATTAAAATAGAATTTTTGCTTATCATACGAAGAATGGATAAAGTATTTTAATCTTGATGAAATGAGTCTAATTTATGCCCAAGTCTCGTTATTACGTTATCATGTGAAGTTTTATAATATAAAATATCAAAATATCAAAATATCAAAATATCAAAATATCAAAATATCAAAATATCAAAATATCAAAATATCAAAATATCAAAATATCAAAATATCAAAATATCAAAATATCAAAATATCAAAATATCAAAATATCAAAATATCAAAATATCAAAATATCAAAATATCAAAATATCAAAATATCAAAATATCAAAATATCAAAATATCAAAATATCAAAATATCAAAATATCAAAATATCAAAATATCAAAATATCAAAATATCAAAATATCAAAATATCAAAATATCAAAATATCAAAATATCAAAATATCAAAATATCAAAATATCAAAATATCAAAATATCAAAATATCAAAATATCAAAATATCAAAATATCAAAATATCAAAATATCAAAATATCAAAATATCAAAATATCAAAATATCAAAATATCAAAATATCAAAATATCAAAATATCAAAATATCAAAATATCAAAATATCAAAATATCAAAATATCAAAATATCAAAATATCAAAATATCAAAATATCAAAATATCAAAATATCAAAATATCAAAATATCAAAATATCAAAATATCAAAATATCAAAATATCAAAATATCAAAATATCAAAATATCAAAATATCAAAATATCAAAATATCAAAATATCAAAATATCAAAATATCAAAATATCAAAATATCAAAATATCAAAATATCAAAATATCAAAATATCAAAATATCAAAATATCAAAATATCAAAATATCAAAATATCAAAATATCAAAATATCAAAATATCAAAATATCAAAATATCAAAATATCAAAATATCAAAATATCAAAATATCAAAATATCAAAATATCAAAATATCAAAATATCAAAATATCAAAATATCAAAATATCAAAATATCAAAATATCAAAATATCAAAATATCAAAATATCAAAATATCAAAATATCAAAATATCAAAATATCAAAATATCAAAATATCAAAATATCAAAATATCAAAATATCAAAATATCAAAATATCAAAATATCAAAATATCAAAATATCAAAATATCAAAATATCAAAATATCAAAATATCAAAATATCAAAATATCAAAATATCAAAATATCAAAATATCAAAATATCAAAATATCAAAATATCAAAATATCAAAATATCAAAATATCAAAATATCAAAATATCAAAATATCAAAATATCAAAATATCAAAATATCAAAATATCAAAATATCAAAATATCAAAATATCAAAATATCAAAATATCAAAATATCAAAATATCAAAATATCAAAATATCAAAATATCAAAATATCAAAATATCAAAATATCAAAATATCAAAATATCAAAATATCAAAATATCAAAATATCAAAATATCAAAATATCAAAATATCAAAATATCAAAATATCAAAATATCAAAATATCAAAATATCAAAATAATAGAATGACAAAAAGTCGAAATTCCAAAAAGTAAAAATGTCGATAATCTCAAAAAAGTAAAAAAAAGTCAAGCCAATAATGTGGAAAAAATGTCCAAATAAATCAAAAATGTCAAAAAAGTCAAAAAATTTCAAGAAATAAAAAATGCTAACAAAAGTCAAAAATGTCAAAAAAAGTCAAAAATGTAAAAAAAAATAAAAAATGTAAAAAAAAAATATTAAAAAAGAATAAAAAGTTGAAAATGTCGAAAATGTTACATACAATTTATTAGGTCATGTAATTCAAAAAGTCATGTGATGCACATACCAGATATTTTTGATTTATCTGAACGAAAGTTCTATGCTAATTGAAACTAGAAATTTGTTCATTTTTTTTACGAGCTTTAAGCATAATATTCTGAAAAGTTTATGTAAAAAATATTGTTCTGTATGAGATATATGCTGATTATATGACTAGTCTTAAAATATAATTAATCTATAATTATTCAAATCTCTTACTGGTTTTCTTACTTGGCACTGTTGAGGTCCTTGACGGTTGGGCGACGCCGCCTTCGGCCGCGCCCGCTTCACCCCCAGTTTGATGGCGTCGGCGGCGGCAGCCGCTGCCGCCGCCGCGGCGGTCGTCCCCTGCGTGCCCTTCTTGTCGTCCGTGGAGGAAACTGAAACGAGAAACGAGATCGGCACGTTCATAAAAAATGTCCTGGCTCCGTGTGCGCGCATACGGCGAGATTGAAGTGTCCATTTCCGGCCCGCGGGCTCGTGTGCATGTGAATCACGCGCCGCCGGTCAGCACGAATGCACCCCACGTCGCCGGGTCGCAGCGCAAAAATGTCAACCGCAAAGATAAATGAGAATGGTCGAGCACAATGCGGTGTAATTTTATATACTTTTTTTCTGTTTTATTTCCGGAACTAATGTTTTATTTTAAAAACGTAGACTAGATTCACTTTAAATGCGTATTTTTTTTATACGAATAGGTTTATACAAATTCAACTGACATTTGAATTTTGTTCGTATGGGTCATATTGCTCTCAGGGTGGAATTATATTTATACTCTTTTAGTGCAAATTATCATATTATATCCTTAACCAAAATAAGACACCCCAAAATCCTCTACATAACCCACCAAACGATCTCTTCTACTCCTTTATCTGTGTAACTTCTATTGAAGAGAGGATGCAATATATACTAGAAACATTCCAACAATTTTCATATTCTTAGCAAATATTGCATCCCTCGCAATCTCAATATCATTCCTAAATACAAACACCCAGACAATGCACCACATGAAATAATTACCCATATTAACAATATTAAACTAATTGACCAACATCTTATCCTATATAACCATCAATATCTAACAAAAGAAAATTTCCATCAGTCCATATAATCCAGCAATGCAAATACAAACAACATTACTAAAATTAATATTAGGCATATAATAGATAAGATATAACAGAGAAATTGTGCGATTTGTATCGAGCCTTTCATTCCCTTGAATAATATTCAATGAGGGAGCACAATAAATATTGGCAACATCCGAACGCGAGATATAAATCCATATCGCGAACGCGCCCCTCCGAGTGTAATACCCACTGTCCCGAATAATAAATTTATCTTTCTTCACTACTGCGCGCGGGGGCGCGGCTGTGCGAGCGCAACCACGAGAAGGTTTATTTAGCACTGCCACCCCCCGCCTCACGGGACAAAAAATACATACAGAAAAGTGTTGTTCGTCGAAATGTCCTACTTTCGACGAACAACACAAAAAGAAAGAAAATCATAACAAATAATAATAATAATAATTTATTAAACGGGAAATCCCATTAGGAACATAAATACATTTGGTTATAATTAATTACAATACATTTGGCAACTTAAATTTTCACAATGGGCCCACTTTGAGGCCTAAGTGTCTGTAGCTATGCTACCCACCAGTCAACTAGCAACTTACTAACTAGCAACTTAAAAAATAAAAATATAAATAAAAATAAACAAATTTCTAATATTATTTTGCAGTTGTGCATATTGATTAGACAGGGCAAAAGTTTGGCCACCCCATCAACCATCGTTTATCTTTTGATATTTTTAATCTTGAAATATATTTTGATATCACAATTGTTTGAAATCTTATTTTGTATTTCGGTGGAACAAAAAAATAGTTTTCGAGAATAGATTCGAATCATTATTTCATATTTAATAGCCTCATCCTACCGGAACAAATTATTTCAATCTTTACTTTGATTTCGATAAATTTTGTTTTTTTGAGGATGTATAAAAATCGCAATTTTCCAGGTCTCACAAATGGTATACGTATTTTTTTGTATATATTACAAACGTCGCATGCTCACGCGTCCGCATCAGCGCAGCGGTGCGCAATTACAATTAAAATTATCGCGCACTGCGAACAAACGGCCGATTTAATGGAACACCCTCCCCTGCCGTTCCGGGTGGGGGGCGGCGCGTCGATCGATTCCGAAATAACCCAATTAAACGGGGCGCCGTTGTCGCGGGACCGCCGAGCGAAATTGCATTAGCGGACTGTTGATAATAGCGGAAATGAACCTTTGATGCGTTTTTGTTGCGCTCGAACGCTACAATTCGATTCGGAAAATTTTAAAAATGGCATGGTCTGATTTAATTAGAGATGCTGTTTGTATAATTGCTTTTTTTTTGCAAATAATTCTGTTAAAGGATGCTTTTTATATATTAAAATGTTCGTTTGATGGCAATTTATAGTTGGGGCTTTTGATAATAAATGAATTATTATTATGACTTTGCAAAGATAACAATTTTGTGACAGGTGACCTCAATAATATGTAATTTTTATCAAAATTGAATTGGTAGGCTGGTAACAGTTTTATATTTCCCCTGTAAAGTTTGTTTTTTAGGATATGATCCTTTTCTGCAATTAACAATTCATATAATAGGTGTAAGATCAAACACAAATAAGGCGCAACATAGTTTGTTTTTGTATAGTTGAAGAAATGTTAGTTAAAAGTAACTTCAAACTTAATAAGGGAGCTTTTGAAAATTGTATGGAATGTTCGCGCATTTCCTTGTTGGAAGATAACATCTTTCTTCCTTTTGTAAATAATTAAATTAAATCCAAATTTCTGTGCTCACATTATTTTCCCATTTGCGTCTCACCCAAAATAGCCTTTAATTAAAACATGTAACCCGAACAGTAATCAACAAACCTCGCTATGTTCACTATGTATCCAAAAAAGGGACCGCCTACTACAACAAGACACAAATCGTATAATCCCATCGCCTGCGGCGCGGAACGGGAAATTTTGCGCGCACGATGGGAGAATAATTAGGTCCTTAAATCGAATATAATCACAACACAGCTAGCTAACCCCCCCAAACCCCCAGTACTGCTTTTACAGCCGGCATGTTTTCATAACGGTGTTAATGGACCATTCCCCCCCAGGCCCATGTCGCATATGCACGCGTGTATTAATCCGGTTAATTGCAATTTCATTTCCGCCCCACCCGGACAAATTGTGCTGCATCGAAAACAATGCTGGAGTGAATACAATGAGATTTACAAAATGTGATGGACAAAAATATGTTATGGTTTTTGCGTTCAAACGCCATTTGTTCCCATTAATAATGCATACTGTAAACATGGAGAGTTATATTTTCAAAACTAGGGAGTATTTTATGATCGAATAAAAACAGCGTTGTGTTGTACTGTGATTTTTAATTCAAATTAATTTGAGAGTAATTCTACAGGTTAATTAGCAATATCAATCGTTAATTATTTCTATATAAACTTCTTTTTTTATAAACAAATTTCACTAATATCGCTCTAACTCTGTTTCTAGCTCTTGAATATTCATGAAACTTAACATTTATGTTAAAAACATGTCTATCAATAAGTTTGTATACTTTGGATTAGCTACATAATAAATTGATTTTTTTACGAATTTTCAAAATACAACTTGACTTTTTTAGTTGCGTAATAATAATAAATTCAATTAACAATAACAACACCGTAATACACAATGTTTATTTTTCATTTAGAAATAGTTATACAGTTTAATATATCAATTCTTAATATAAAACGATATAGAAAATTAGATAATGTCATACGGGCTTTACACAAAAGTTATTTATTTAACATAAAAAAATCTCAAAAACCTTTTAGACAAGTAATATTTACTATTTGTGAATAGATTCCATTTAAGATTTAAATCGTTTTTCATACGAAACCCCTCGCAACTAATTGGCTCACTCTTTTGTGGATGATTTCTGCCGCACCGCACCGCACCACAAGCGCCCTCATCCACAACAAAAAGATTTCTCTTTGCGAGGCAATTCAGACGGCGTACGTATACCCCAGTCGCTAAGGGATTTTCGTAGACGTGGGGTAGGGGACAGGTGGCGGATGAAAAAGCTGGTGTGTGTGTGTGTGTGTGTGTGTGTGAAAGAGAGGGATAGAGAGAGCATTTATTGATATTGACATACGTCGTTTCTATCGCGGCCTGTAATGGAGTGCCCGAGTTAGCGCAAACAACTTATTTCCACCGGGAATTGTCAACAGTAGACTTCATCTCATAACTCAATTTTTGTACTGCCGGCTTATCACAACAACCTGCTGAATACATCGTATACTGTATCCAATAAAGAAAATATCTAATATAACAATTATTTCTAAGAAGTTGTGTATTTTACTTGAAATAATTCAAAATACAATATTTACTTTGCGACTACAGCACCGCTATATAAGCGCCGACTTAGTTTATTGTTCGCGAGCTGTTCTAGGTTGGTCTTAGCTGGCTTATCAGCTCGGTACAGCTTCCAAATGATAAACGAAAGCGTCCGAGGAAGATATTGTTGTCGCCAAAAAAATCCAATTGTTAATTTTGACTTTTCTTTACGATTCATAACTAATATAGTCGAAATAGACTATTTTTGGAAAATGTGTGTGTGTACGTGTGTCTGAATGTATGTATGTCTGTGAACAAAATGTTGTTTATGTATATAGCAATGCCGCATTATGTACCAAACTTGACAAAAGTGAGATTATCATCACGGATGTGTGCGCTAAATTAAAAATTACACCGAGGCGTCAAATATCGTAGAGCTCAGACTAAATTCTAGAAATTATTTTAAGATCGAATATGTCTAACACGAAGAAGAACTAAATGTAATACCGACAATAAAATACATAGAGGAAAGACAATTAGGATGGTGGGGACACATAATTAGGATGGCAGAGACAGCAGCAGCCAAAATAATATAGAGAGCAAAAGTCAAAAAGAAGAAAAAAGGAAGACCAAGAAAAAAATGAGATGAAGCTATATTAGAACTATTAGAAACGAAAGGAAAAAACTGGAAGGAAGCAAAAGAACTGGCAATAAATAGAAGTGAATGGAAACAATTTATAAAAAAATAGAGGAAACTTCAAACCTTTACACCACACTGTGGTAGAAAAGGCCAGCGGATATATATATATATATATATATATATATATATATATATATATATATATCCGCTAGTCTTTTCTACCACAGTGTGGTGTAAAGGTTTGAAGTTTCCTCTATTCTATAACACATGTTACATTACAACAATATGTATACGGTCTAAACTCATTCTTATTTTTTATACGCATTGTCAATATCTATTTTTTATTATATTTGTAATCTCTCTTGAGTGCTAAACACAGCTTTAATCTTTGCAAACTTGCCATAGACTTTGAACAGAGTTTTTTTCTCTTCTCTGTGTTGGTCCAAAGTTTCTACCCGGGATTTATAATCGCCCGCCAGCATAAGCAAACGTAAAAGTTTGGACAAACACACGAGGGATGGAGCGAGCGAGGGGGTGGCGAGCGCGCACACAACACGTCGACGGCGCAATCAAATATTCATTAAGCTCGGGCGTATCGCAATTTGCGCTGAAATTCGCCAAGTTCCATATTGCATTATAAGTTTCCGTGGAATATATACGGCCAATGGTGGAAATTGAAGGAATAACACGCGAGGGGGCGGTTTATGTAATTGGTACGGTGGCGAGAAAAGAAAAATCATTGAATTTAGAATACATATATGTATGATGTAGTTATGGCGTGGTCTTTCACTTATTTCTTATTATATGAAATTTATTTTAGATTATTAGATGGCTAATATAAATGTAATTTACAAGCATTTTTTTTGTATTTTTAGTTTGTATATTTTATTTTATTTGGTGATATTGTTATTGCTTGTATTTTGTTTATGCGTTATAAAGGTCCTTTTTTACAAGCAAATTTCAGTTGATAATTCAATAACCGAAGAAACATTTACTATCTAAAAGTTACTGCAGTTAGTTTTACAAGCATATTTCTACAAAATGCTGAAACTGTTTGTAGAAATTTGCTTGTAAACCTAACTTTTAGATAGTAAATGTTTTTTCGGTTATCGAATTTTCAACTGAAATTTGCTTGTAAAAAAGAACCTTTATTAGGCATAACCAAAATACAAGCAATAACAATATCACCAAATAAAATAAAATATACAAATTAAAAATACAAGAAAAATGCTTGTAAATTACATTTATAGTAGTCATCTGATAACAAAAATAAATTTAAGACTAATTTGTAGTTTTTTAACTGTCTAATTTTCTAATTATGCATATATTTATGCGGCGGAAGATGGTTAGGAAGGTTTATTCCATGCTATTCATTATTTTATCTACTATTGTAACAATATTCCTGAATTATTTAATACTTAATCATATGCAGCCATATATACTTGTTATTTTATATAAGCATAAGTACACATATTAGTATATGCAATCATGTATCACTCTATGCAACCATAGATGGTTACAATAAGCTATACAACCATGCATGCACGCATCACTCCTTTTAATGCATATATAGTTGCCTAGCTGAATATCGCGTATCCATAGTTGCATACGGCAATTGCATGCATGGTTACATAGAGTGATGTGTATATGTATTGCTTTTATTCATTTACATCTAACTTCTCGAACAAATCTTTAGACTCATTTTATTTAAGCCCGTAAAAATTTAGTTTTACCTATTCCTATAATATAAAATCGAAGACAATGCTTTGAAGCCGACCGATCTGTCATTTAAGACTTTTGTGCTATCAGTGCATACCGCGAAAAATGTGTTTATTACTGCTGATTTCCATCAAATGAGGACTATAGTAACGCATGAGTAGATTAGTTATAAATTTAACATTAGTCAGGGGATAAATAGTACCATAACGCTGATTATAGTTTCCAAAATATTATAAAATATCTCTGAATATATCCACAAACAGTCATATTTAGGCCCTACAAAATATGAAATATATATATATATATATATATATATATATATATATATATATATATATATATATAGTATTCGTAGTCATTTGGTGTAGTTAAATTCAAAAATTACAAAATTGACATTAGTCAGAGGATAAAAAGTATTATAACTCTGTTTGTAGTTTTCAAAATTTTATTAACTTACGCTGAATATATTAAGAAAATCGTCATACTTAGCCCCAACAAAGTATGAAAAGTGTAACTCAACTACTCGTAGTTTTTTTGAGTTGTTAAACTCCAAACTCAATTCTGACATTAGTTAAGGTACAAAAAGTACGATAACTCTGTTAGTAGTTTTCAAAATTTTATTAAATTACGCCGAATATATTAAAAAATAGTTATACTTAGCTCCAACAAAGTATGAAATGTGTAACTCAACTACTCGTAATTTTTTTGCGTTGTTAAACTCAAAAATTACAATTACATTAGTTAAGGGATAAAAAGAGCGATAACTCTGTTTGTAGTTTTCAAAATTTTATAAAATTTTCCGGGAATTATAGAGGATAATATCCTCTACAACTCTTTTCTACATGTAATTGTTGTGAAATGAATACTTTTCACACAATAGTGATTTGATCTAAACTACGATTTTCGAGTTATGTCTTTTTTCCACCAACCGATTCAATTATATATTTAATTATTACAATTTTTTAGCTATCTAATAAATATATTTTTTTTAATACTCCCTTTGAAATAAATAAAGTTTGTAAATTAATAGACATGCACTTTGTATGGCCTGCAGTTTTATATTTTGCAAACTCGGCATTTATTTGTAGTTACGCCATGGCTTTTATCGCAACTAATATTACCTACGACCTATTTACTCTCCCATCGAGTTCAGTCGATCAAAGCCGTCCTGTATTGCCAATTT
This sequence comes from Lordithon lunulatus, assembly GCA_963942505.1. NCBI lineage: Eukaryota > Metazoa > Arthropoda > Insecta > Coleoptera > Staphylinidae > Lordithon > Lordithon lunulatus. The sequence goes on along the minus strand of OZ012668.1, from coordinate 61,432,903 downwards.
CACATTGTTCAAACCAGGCCATTATAATGACAAATGAAAATTGCATCCATTTTTTCCAGGCGGTCCATTGTAGGGGCCTGAAGCGAGCGCGTAATAAATTAAAATCTAATTGATTCCTCGTTGGATGTGGGGAGATAGGGGGTGGATTTGGTTTTTTATGCACATTTTGTGTGTATGTGTGTGAGTTTACGAGAGAGCGATCGATTCCAGGCGCGCGCCCCTAACGTGAATGCACTCGCTGTGGGAGTTTATGAAGCGAGCGTTGCGTTTTTTCAACGCGAAATGGTTGGGCTAGAAATTTGTAATGTGCATCAAATGAAAATTCTTGAACGAATTAAAATAGTATGCAAGAATTTGTTTTTTTAGCATCAATAGTATAATAATTTTATAAGTTTTCTTTTGTAGTATTAATGGAATTTTCATTACTTTGAGAAATAAATATATAAATATTATACTCTGAGACACTTATAATTTTATATAAGATACAAAATTAGTATTAATTATATATTATATAATTATAATTATTTTATATTAATTATTTATATGTATATTGTATAATCAAATACAGTATTAAGTATGTGTATGTGTTTGTGCGTTTTTTGTGTGTATATGTGCGTGTGCGTTTATGTATGTGTGTAATTTCCGGAAAAACAATCAAATTTGGAAATCGGCTGAGATCTTTGAGCAAAATATGAAATCTAAGCTGAAAGTGATTTGCATTTGAAATTTTGTTTTGCCTTTAACTTTATATAATGATCTATTTATTATAAATTTAGAGAAACATTGAATGTGCAAAATGCAGAGCAGGAAGCGAGTGTGTAGTAGATGGCGAATGCGCCGGTCTGTTGTCACTTTGTACACCTAATTAAGTACTTAAAGAAGAAATTAAGATCTGACTTGACTGAGTGACGAGTCAAGTCAAATCTTCAGTTCTTAATTAGAATCATGGATGGTATTTTCTACAGATAGTAGTTTACATATACTTTGTATATAATTCACACATATTTACTGACTGCTATAACCCTTATATTGAGATCACTCAATTAAAAGAATATATGCAGAGCAGACTTAAATCTTAGATGTTAATCTCCTAGCACTCGCGCCCAGTCTGATAGACCCGGAGAATATATATGCTCCGGATCTATGAAACTGGGCGCAAGTGCCGGAAGGTTAAATAATTGAAAAATCACATCATATCTTCATATATTTTGCAAGGTGAGAAGTTCTATTCTATATAGCGTTTTTTTTGCGTCCATGCACTCACTTTCGCATCATTAAACAGATGGAGAGGGGGAGTCGTCGGAAATGTTTCTTGCGGAAACACCTGAACTCGCACAAAGAGACACGCAATACACGCGCGAATTACTTCCAAGGCGAATTAAATTTCCCTGCGGGGAAAGCGGAATATCAACTTGAGCAATGGAAATGGGGTTCTTGCTGACAGCATTTTCGTGCAACAATACAAGAGTCTGCTATCGAATTTCATTGAATTTATACGTGAACAGTAGAGGATTATCCATACCATCAGGTTTGCGTTGATGAAGGATTCATGTATTGTTAATAATACAATTATTTTTTTTTTATTAGTATAATTAATAAAATAAACTCTTGGTACTTTCCACAATAAATTTATATAAAATCGCTGTAATTATAGTTGTTGTCAATACTTTATTTACAACCCATTCATGTGATATTCGCGTAACAATCGTAAATTGCAATAATCTCTAACAATATATTAATTATACTAATGTGAATATTGATTAGACTTACCAGTTTCATTTTCTGCGGGCACCCCCAGACTGTTAGAATTCTCATTGATGAAGGCCTCTGCGGAATTCGTAAAGGTCTGCGGGGACAGCGTTAAATCTGGACCGCTCGACGAGTCAAAAATATCAAAAGTAGCGCTTACAGATTCATTCCCAGCTGAAACAAATAATAAAATGATATTTTTAATAGGAAGGTGACTTTTTTTTAACAGTGCTCTAATTTTCGCCAAACATTTCAAAATTTTATAAATTTACAATAAATATATTCATAAATAGTCATATTTAGTGAGTACATATTTTGAAATTTACATCTCAATTTTGTGTATACTTTCTGGAGTGGTAAACTCAAAAATTACAAAATCCAACATTTGTAGGATTACAAAAAGTGCTCGAATTCTCCCAAAAAATATTTTTCTTTATAAATTTGTATTAAATATAGTAATAAATAGTTACATTTAGAGAGTATAATTTTTGAAATATATATTTCAATTTTTTATATACTTTCTGGAGTGTTAAACTAAAAGATTACAAAATTCAACATATATAGAGTTACAAAAAGTATTCTAATTCTCCCCAAAAAAATCAAAATTTTATAAAATTACCTTAGGTATATTTACAAATATTCATATTTAGTGAGTATAATTTTTGACATATATATTTCAATTTTTTGTATACTTTCTGGAGTGTTAAACTAAAAGATTACAAAATTCAACATTTGTAGGGTTACAAAAAGTACTCTAATTCTCCCAAAAAATTTATATTTATAATTTTGTCTTAATCTTAAATTTGTCTTAAATATATTCATAAATAGTCATATTTAGTGCATACAAATTTTGAAATTCATATCTTAATTTTTTATAGATTTTTTGGAGTGTTAAATTTAAAAATTACAAAATTCAACATTTCTAGAATTTCAAAAAGTGCTCTAATGCTCCCAAAATAAAATAATTTTTTTTCTAAAATTGCTTTAAATACATTTACAAATAATCATATTTAGTGGGTACTAATTTTGGAATTCATATCTCAATTTTTTATATACTTTCTGAAGTGTTAAACTCAAAAATTATAAAATTCAACTTTTGCGGGGTTAAAAAAGTGTACTAATTCTCTCCAAAAAATTCAAAATTTTATAAAATTACCTTAATTATATTTACAAAGTAATATTTAGTGAGCATAAATTTTGAAATTCATATCTACTTTTTTTATATACTTTCTAGAGTGTTAAACTCAAAATTCAAATTTTTATAAATTTGCCTTATATTATTTAATATTAAAATCTCAAGGCTGTTTGGCCAGAATGTCTCTCTACTATTACTATATAGTATCGGCAACCTATAAGAGAACTAAGAATGATAGGTGCATAATACTTCGAAGGATATTTTTGATATACGACTTGAACGGCTTGATGAATAAATCAAACAACCGCCGTCCGCGTATTTTGCAATCCGCCCAAAAAGGGCAATACTCGTTTCACTCGTGGACGTGCGCGGCGTGCCAAATACATTTTGGCACTGCACTCACTCTTACTTAACATTTCAGTCGACGAGAATTGATTTATTGTTGGAGTGACAACAATTTCATGTTTGAAAATATCTAAATATTTTCAGACAGTTACAGTATCATTTATCTACTATGTTTTGCGCTCTTGTTATATTATATTGGTTGTACATTTATTATTATTAACCCTTGAGGTTACGCACAAGATAAATACGAGATACCAAATTAATTTCAGAAAATCTAGTGGGCTGAATAAAACAGTTGAAATCAAGTAAGATATAAAAAAACTAAAATATACAATTTTATGCAATATCTAGGTATATTTAAATGTAATATTGGATTAGTAAAAAAACGTTTTATTAATCCTTTAAAAATTATCCTTTAAAATTAAAAAATCACAAAATAAATTTCTTACCAATCCAATATTACATTTAAATATACCTAGATATTCCATAATATTGTGTAATTCAGTTTTTTTTAAATATCTTACTCGTTTTCTACTGTTTTATTTAGCCCGCTAGATTTTTTTGAAATTAATTTGCTATCTCGTATGTATCTTGCGCGGTAAACAACCCGAAGGGCATTATGAATGCTCTGTTTAATATTTGCAACGGAGCTTATATTGTTATTAAGACAATTAATACGAGACTGCAGAACAAACGCTAATAAATTCTGATATGAAATTAATTCGAGTGTTTACATTAAGCACGGAAGTTGGCGGCCTGCCTCGCTCTCACTGTTTCCATCGCACCGCCACCGCGGCGGCTTAAATTGCAACGTCTGAATTAATAAACGGTGGCGCGCGGGTTAAGGGTGAAGAGTAGGAAATTTATATTTTGTGACTTTGCGACTAAATTGAAATAATTTAGGGAAAACCGAATCCTTCGCTTAAAATTTGAGGGGGTTTCAGTATGTTACTTTGTTATATGTGTCAATCTCTATTTTTTTTACTTTATTTGTATAGAATAGATTTGTAGAATATATTAATATAGTAAACAGTATTTATAGAATTAAAATTCATCTTGAATTATGGGCATATTTTATGTAAATGAAAGTTATTTTAAAGATATCTGTTGTTTCTTTTAGTAGTGGGGTGAATGGAAACACGAACACTTTCTAATTTCCTCATTAAATAATAAATTTCGTTGTAAACCGACCTATTAACCCTCTAATGCCTAACTCCGCCTCAAGGCGGACCATGCATAATCGCATATAGCGATGCATTTAAATATTTTATAGCTTATATGCCCAGCGTCTTAAGACAGGCATACCTTTAGGTACGATTAAAGTAATGTGCACTAGTAAACTAATATTTATTTTGCATTATAATAAGTTATTCTAAGTAATCAAATTTTTATAGTATGTTTTATTGGAAAAGTATTAATTATTTTGCACGAAATAGGAAAATTCAAGTAGATAAATACGGGGGTGCTCCGCATCAGATTGCTATCAACCTCTAGCGAAGTATATTATACATAAGATACATGCTTAATGACAGATGGCGGCGGTAGACAGGTTTAAAAAAATGTCTTACGGCCGTTTTAGACAAGACAATTTCTTGACTCAAAAGTTAGTCAAGATGCGAGACAATCTAAATTATCTCGCATCATACAGCAAATTATTTGAAATATTGAAAACGTTTTTTATTTATCAAGAATAAATTGTATGGGAGGAAGATATATGAATTCATTTCTTGAACAACTTTTGACCTAAGAAATTGTCTTGTTTAAAACGATCTTTAACAATATACTAAATGACGATATACCGATAGCCAATACTTGAATACGGATTCATTTATACATACACCAGTGGTCTTCAATTATATGAGGAACATTTTATGGCGACAATAAAAAACAATTTGAAAATTAGAGGGTTAAATATATAGTAAAAGTGTATATGAATTCATTTCAGTAAACTTTATATCATCAAAATTCCTAATTACACTTTGAGCAAACAACATGTATTTATTTATTAACGAAGCCTATAAAACGTACACAAATTTCGCTCTCCCTTCCCATTTATCTATTTCGTAATTAAAACATTCTGCCGAAGTATAAAACAACACGGCCATTACAGGCAACTAAGGGGTTGTCGGGCTCTCCCACGCTCCTTCTGTGTTCGAATTAATTGCGTTCGCCCGTTCCAGTTTATGAATATACATTGAAATGTGGAACAAAACGCCCGAGTGCTTGAAAAAAGGTACACAGAGGACGCGCCCCAAATTAATTTATTCATTAACTCACCCTCCCGCGGCACCGCAAAGAAATAACAAACACGGAGAAAGAAAGTGTTAGTTATACGCGGTATATTGCATAATTCAATGAGAATGGAATAATATTGTTTAGAAGGCTGAAAGACCACGGTCGATGGCCTCTTGTACATGTATGTATATCTTGTATGTATGTATGTTACAATAAATATATCTTCTTCTATTGTTTAGAAAAAAATGTGTTTTCGAGACTTTTATTATGAAAAATAAGTAATTAATGTAGAAAACTAGATATAAAACGTATGTTCAATTATATTATTTCGGTTAGATGTTCAGAATAATTGAGCAAAAGCTATCAATTAATTGAAAATGGTTTTTCATTTAGTATACATTTTGGTGGATGCGCCAGGTACGTCCTTAAAAACTACTTAATATTTTCTGAAAATTTTGATATTTCCCAAAGGTTTGGATCTATATATATGGAAAGATTAGCCATACCAAGAACCTAAATAAACGTAAAAATCTGCTAACAATATTACGCTTCCAACACAAAACATGGTAACCCAATTTCCCCAAATTGATTTCTTTTCCATTCGACTCTAAACAATAAAATCACCCCCGATTTTTCTCTCTGCCTTCCTCCCCGGTCGTTTAACTTCACGCTCGCCGGCGCGGAATATTTAGTTTGCCTTTTTCGCGAATTGTCCGCACCCATCGACACCCCCGCCACCCCCGCTTGCCGCTGGCGTTTGCGACGCACAAAGGATTTTCGCGATGGAGCGCGCGCCGCGCGCATCCTCGGTCCGGAGAGCATTAAAAGATTATTTCCGTTTTCACGAGCGATTTGCTCTGGGAAGCGCTATTTATTTATTTTTTTCGCATTGCTGTTATTGTGCCGGGAGAAAATGCGAAAGCACTTAAAATGACACGACGGCAGCGGCGGCGGCGAGGGTTTATCGAGCGAGAGAGACAGTTCGATTAATCGACTGGTAGATTAAAGAAATGAGTTTCAAATCGTTGCAAATGGTTTAATGTTTTCTCGTCATTTAAAGCACTATATACAGGATGCGATTCTATGCATGACAATTTTTGGAATTGATGTAAATCTATTTTTTTGTATCCCTGAGGATATGAGGAACATTTAATATGCAGTCCACAATTACGAGTGTATAACGCCAGGATATTTGATAGTATAAAAAATTGTATGTGTATTCGATCATCTTTCAATTTGAATTTTTCAAAAAAATGTATTTATATATTTTTAAAAATAGATTTTATTTCATCTATCAATTTGAATTTTTTTAAATTATTTACATCTATATTTTTAAAGATAGAAAATTATTTCATCTCACAATTTAAATTTTTTCAAAATTATTTATATATCATTAAAGATAGAAAATTATTTCATCTCACAATTTGAATTTTTCAAAATTCTGTATTTATATATTATTAAAGATAAAAAATTATTCTATCTCTCAATTTGAATATTTTCAAAATTATTTATATATGTTTAAAGACAGACAATTATTTCATCTCACAATTTGAATTTTTACAAACTTATTTATATATTTTCAAAGATTAAAAATTATTTCATCTCACAATTTGAATTTTTTTCAAAATTATTTATATATTATTAAAGATAGAAAATTATTTCATCTCTCAATTTCAATTTTTTCAAAATTATTTATATATTTTTAAAGATAAAAATAAAATCTCTCAATTTGGATATTTTAAAAAAAAATTATATATATTTAAAGATAAAAAATTATTTCATCAATTTTTTTAAAATTATTTATATATTTTCAAAGATAAAAAATTATTTCATCTCACAATTTGAATTTCTTCAAAATTATTTATATATTTTTAAAGATAGAAAATTATTTCATATCTCTATTTGAATTTTTACAAAATCGTTTATATATATTTAAAGATAGAAATTATTGCATCTCACAATTTGATTTTTTTCGCTATTATTTATATAATTTTCAAAGATAAAAAATTATTTCACCTCACAATTTGAATTTTTTCAAAATTATTTATATATTTTTAAAGATAGAAATTATTTCATCTCACAATTTGAATTTTTCAATATATATATATATATATATATATATATATATATATATATATATAAAAAGCTAGAAAATTATTACAATATCTCATAAAATCTGTTTTTTTTGTGTTAAACTTTTAATGATGACATTTTCGTAGTTTCGATCAATACCCACAGACCATCGAAAGAGATGGCCTCTGTTAATTAATAGGACACGGTCCCGGAGGCGGCGAGTCGGGCTCGTTAGTCGAAAACGTGTCCAGTGTTCACCGGAAGCTCTTTCACTAGAACCCCAGCGCCCGGAAAGCCGAGGCGAACGCGGGCACAAAGCCATCGTAAATTATCGTCCTCCCCAACTGGCGCGCTGGTTCTATTTAGCTTTCCAGAAACGAATTCAATGCTAAACTGTTATAAAAATGAATGCGGAAAATTACCTAGTGCTACGCTACTTGATGCTCGGTTTTCGTAAATGTGTTCTTTATAACATTGTGACTGTTTTATAAAAGCTATTTCAAATTATTTCTTTAATTGAATTATTAATATAATTTTAAAGATAAATAATAATAATTTCAAATATTGGATTGTTAAGGCGTCTACTTTGTGATAATTCATTTTAAAGGATAAATAAAACGATTTTTTACTTTGTTTTTTTTATCACACTTCAGTTACATTTTGCAACTTCTTCAGTCATCGGAGGAGCTCGAAAATGGCTAGAGCTTAGCCGAAACTGGTTTTCCATAAATTTCTCGCGTATCAACTGTCGCGTGTGAAACAAAACAGCAACCATTTCGTTTCAAATCATAAAAGTAGGCGGAAAGCGTTTCATTTCTCAATGGAAATTGCGGGCGGCAACTTTTCCGGTCCATAATTCACGCGACACAAAAGCAGCACGGCGGCGGCAGCGGCGGCGGCACACGGGGTATTATATCCGTCAGTTATAAATATATTTTTACCGTCCAACCCTCCCAACCCCGCACGCTCGGGCTGAAATCTCCGGAATTGCGACCGCCCGCGTCGCGTATAATTCAACTCGCCCCCGCGTTTTTTTCTCCCCCTCTCGCTGTAATGTTGCGAAATTGCATTTCTTCGACGACGGAACCGGAACTCGCCGTGTGGCCATTAAACCGGCGTTTTTTTGTGCAAGCGCGCCTTTCGATTGCAAAAAAAGCGATATTTATCGACCGTTACCCCCCCGGCCCCCGCGTCGTTTTCCATCCGGAAGCAATTACTACCTCTGCAGCGCGCACGAGTGAGGGAATTGCGAAAGTTCTAGAGTCGGAGATGGTGGAGGCGCCGGGTCCCGGCTGTTTTAATAAGCGGAATCGTTCATAAGTTGCACGAAAAGTTTGCCATGTAAATGTTGATTGGTTAGCGTGAGGACATACATATACGAGCGTTAATTAATATACGATCAGTTAATTTAAATTAATTAATGAATATTTTGACTGCAATTTCATTCGTATTAGGATTTTTCGTCCAACGTTTATCGGGTAATATTAACCGAACAACTGAAGTTAAAATCATAAACTCTGCTATTTCTATGAAGGAAAGGAAACAGATGACAACTGTTATAAATGACAAATGACAAATGACAAATGACAAATGACAAATGACAAATGACAAATGACAAATGACAAATGACAAATGACAAATGACAAATGACAAATGACAAATGACAAATGACAAATGACAAATGACAAATGACAAATGACAAATGACAAATGACAAATGACAAATGACAAATGACAAATGACAAATGACAAATGACAAATGACAAATGACAAATGACAAATGACAAATGATAATCGTCAATATTAACAAATAACTACTTCATGTGATAATCAAATTTTAAAAATTAAAATTTAATATTGATTCAAGTTGTCAATTCAAAATATAGAATTGTTAATATATATAAATGAATTTAAAATTTAAATTTTTAAAATTTGATTATTAAATGAAGCAGTTATATGTTAATATTGACGATTGTCATTTATTTGTTATTTGTTATTTATCATGTTAGTTGTCATCTGTTTCCTTTGAGAGTTAAAATATTTAAGTATTTTATTTTCTACTATATTCATGAAAAACGACGTTGTATCAATAAACCTTTTTAATTAATTAATTCGTAAATATATATATATATATATATATATATATATATATATATATATATATATATATATATATATATATATATATATTGAAATTTTTAATTAAATTGAGATTAGGCATTTGTTTTGAACCGTTTTGTTATAAAGCTTGTAACATTTAAATATACTACACAGCATTTTTCTTCTTGTTGCTGCCGGCGCTCCCCCTCATTTTAAATTAAATCTCGTCTGTCGGCGTTTTGGAGTGAAGCAAATGCCCGTCTCTCCACACCGGCAGGCAACATTAAAATAAATCATTACGCGCCGCGGGTGCGCGCGCCACTTTAATAAAATCCGCGCGCCGGGCGCTTTTTACACCGCTTTAATTTCCTATTCATAAATATCAGGTATTAAGAGAAACGTCGCGCTTTGCATGCATATTGAGGATTCCTGTTCCTTAATATAAACAGGGCATTAGCATGCGGCGGCACCTGCGCGTGATTTCGTCCTGCCGCCGCGCCGCGCATAAATTAGCGACGACTCTCTAGGAGTTTCGGGCGTTATTGTTGTTGTTGGTGTTCGTAATGGATTATTTTTAATCATGGGCACACACACACACATCAAGGGCGGATTATGTTTATGCTCGCTATGTATGTGTGTGTGGCGAGGATTATTGCAGCCGAATTCACTGGCCGCAAACTGAAAGCGGCGAGCGCGTGTGTACATGTAAATCCTGCAAATGATTTCTGGGTACTGTACTGGAGAGCGTGCACATGCTGACAAAGCGGAATTCATTATACTGATCACACACAAAAGCTAAAAGGCAATTTGTGTAGTGCGGTATGTATAGAGCTATAGAGCAATGAATGGTGGAAATTTTCCGAATCTATTTGAGGAATATATAACGAGGCAATTATTCTGTAAATGCTGTAAATTTGTGGTTTATATCAATTCAGGATTATATATATATATATATATATATATATATATATATATATATATATATACCAATGGTTTTATTTAACTATTTTGTTTATAAGACTTTACTTTAATATTCTCAAAAAAGTACAGCTAAAACAGTTGACGGCAAGTATTTTTTTATAAGCTTGTTTTTGAAAAATATCTGCAATGAAACAAATTACAATTTTTAATAAATTACCGCGCTCGATTTTTTTTAAACTTTCAAAACAGATTGTTAAAATGTATTATATTAACATCAATTTAAACCCATTTTTAATGCTAAATATCTCGAATACAGCTCTCTAATTTAATCAAAAATTCAATATTTCATTTATAGTTTTTACCCTCTCCGAGATTCGCTCGTAAATCAAGCCCCGTTGCAGCGTCCATTAGGATTCGATGGTGAAATTTAAATGAGGCCACCTCCAGTGGTCGAATGTCGAGTGCACTGGACGGCGCTTGATATATGCCACTGCTGCCGGACAAAATCGATCGGGGGGTGCGAAGAAGACAAATCCGCGAGGGAATTCGCGATAAGATGAGCGAACGATAAGAGGGGCGGCGCATTCAATGTAATTTCCTTGCGCAAACTTTTGGGAGTGGAAAGTGAAATAAAAAAAGTTTGACGGGAGAAATAGAATGAATAATAAAGTACTGAATATTTCGTAATAATATATTTGGTTCAAGAAAGTATTGTTATTTTGAAGACTTTCTAAATAGTTGATTGTTTCGACTGTTTTATGATTTTATTAAATTGTTTTATTATGGCAACTTGATTGAAGAATTAATTTTGTCTAGTTTGGTCATGCTAAGTAGGCTTCCCCTGCTGAGCTATTGAGATTTAATTGAAAAAAATAAACATTTCTAAAAATTCTTTCATTTTCTCATCTATTGCATATATTTTATTCGAACTGATGCTGCTATTAGTGCTTTAATTCACAAACTTTTTAAAGAACCCTTATAGTTCTTAGTTCACCCCAGTTTTGCTAATTCTCACTGCATAATGTATATGATAGATATGTAAGTATCTTATCTTTGTATTCCCTGTAATTGGAATATTGTATTCTATTGGGAATGTGGAATAAATAAAGAAATAGCAACTTTTGTACCACCTAAATTTATGACTAAATTTCTGAAACTGGTCATGGTAGATTTAATACAATCAGGCAAGTAAACCTGCCTCGCCCTAATTTAATATAGGTCTCAATATTTTAAGCCGGCAGTCACTTATCGTTCCGTAAAAATCGGAAATTGAATTTGTCGGCCGCAGTGCGATATTTGCGAGGGCGGTAAATTACCCGCGGAAAGCCATCAATATCTTTTATTAAAGCGGACCGAATTTTATACGTGCGGGGGGGCGGCATGTGGCTTTATCAAGCCCGCCGCGTCGTGCGGATTTTACGACCGCCAGCTGCCGGCGTCGCGGAGGGCCAATATACATAATCGTTGCATTTTGAGCGCATTGGGCCACCGCCACCGCCGCCTCTCTCTCTGTGTGTATGTATATATGTGTACGCGAATCGCTTCCCGAATATTGGAAGCCGTAAAATTTCTGCCTCCTTACCGCAAATTTTACCGTTGTGCCATATTGCGAATATTGCCGGTTTTATGGGAGTTAAACAAAACAGGAGCTTATCCACGAATAACTTTATGGTTCATATATAAAATGTACTTTTTTTAAAAATAAATTTATAATGTACATAAGCGACCAAAAGAATTATCGACAACATGAGAAGAAATATAAAGATACAAATCAGAGGAATGGATAGCAAAGTCATGAGCAGAAAATTAATGGAAGGCAGGGCTATCGTAAGATATTCAGCGTCTGTGGGCTACTAAAATTAATGCACCACTTATTGTGAGAAAATTATATATATATATATATATATATATATATATATATATATATATATATATATATATATATATATATTTATAGTCGTTTGAAATAGTGGACGGGGATTGTTTGGTTGGTAGGGGCCAACCGCCCATCCCACCTTCGCTCACATAGTTTTTTTCAATGAATACCGACGTTTAATATTGTTTAAACTATACCAAAAGAGAGTGTTTTATCCTATGGAAAAACTATGCGAACCTAGGTGGGGTGGGTGGGAGGCCCCTACCAAGCTGACTATACGTTCATTATTTCAAACGACTTGAACTATGCACTACACTATTATTCGTTTCCCCTAGTGGGGTAGGCGGGTTCCCCTTACCAATCAAACTATACCCGTCCATTATTTCAAATGACTTGAACTCTGCACTAAATGTTATCCGTGATTTTCTATTACCCAATTAATTTCATTTATTAATTTACGCCTAATTCGTAAAAAAATATGAGAAACAATGTAGTGCATAGTTCAAGTCGTTTGAAATAGTGGACGGGTATAGTCAGGTTCGTAGATGGCGTTTAACTTTCTACCTAGAGGGTTAGTTGTATCATTTTTTTAATTACGAATCTTTTAATTGAAGTCATATTAAAATGTTTTTGCAATGCATTCTATGAATTGTTTTTAATTTAATCATTTATGCTTAGATTAAATGTGACGGCTGCTTGGAGTAAAGTTGATGGGTTGGGGGACGTTGCTAGCCCGTAAATCGCAACCCCCTTCCCCCCCAAAACGGACGTCTAGACTGGATAAGCGTCGTTCTGATAAAGTGGCCGTAAGTACAGGCAATTTGTCCTGACCCGGAACTCGAGGAGAGCCGGAAAATACAAACTGAAGACTACAATATAAAATAACTTACTTTAAAAATCAACTCAATTTCAGAAAGAGAGATAGAAAATGTATGTATGTATGTGTTGTATTATTATTGATATTATTATAAAAATTTGTTTTAAAAAAAATGTCTAAAATTTCTTCATTTTAAGATCACGGGAGTATATTCAGATATAGAAAGTGATTACCAAATCTTATTATTAAAGTTCGAGGTCCAGACATTGCAAAAACATAGATTTGCATTACCCTACAAGAAACTTGCATAAAGGTCGTTTTAGACAAGACAATTTCTTGTCTCAAAAGTTAGTCAAAATGCGAGACAATCTAAATTGTCTCGTATCATACAACAAATTATTTGAAATATTAAATTGGATGGTAGATAATGAAAAAAGGATAATTTCTTAGCTCAAAAGTTGTTTAAGAAATGAATTCATATATCCTCCTCCCATAAAATTTGTCTTTGACAAATAGAACGCGTTATATTTTTCCATTCGATCTACCATCTAATTCAATATTCAAATAATTTGTTCTATGATACGAGACAATTTAGATTGTCTCGCATCTTGACTAAATTTTGAGTCAAGAAATTGTCTTGTCTAAAACGATCTTAAGGAAGCAAATGAATTAACTATACTAAACAAAATAAAGCCAAAAAATATAATATTAACTACCTTAATAAATATTTAAAAAAAAATGTAAATAAAACAAAGTTTTTAAAATTCAAAATCTTGCTGAGACATCTTTTAGTTACTTTGCCTTTATACAAAGGAGTCTAAAAAATGTGTAAAAAATACGAATAAATAAAAAAAAGGTATAAATTATCTTCGTTTTATATGTAACATCGTAATGGGACTGAATGGTTAAGCTCAAAAATCTTGTCTAAAGAACTGTTTTCAAATACAAAATCGGCTATGATGCAATAACATCGATTTTTCTACTAAAAATAGGGTTTTCTAGAAAAATATATTTAGCTTATCCTATGACGAATAAAATTCTTTTGATATAACTTCTTAATAATACTCTTCATCTAAGTCTCTATTATTATTTTTTTTTCTTGCATAGTAATATGGTCCTTAAAATAATATAAAAATGACCACATGTGATTTTCTTTGTAAATGTAAATATTTCCGCTGAAAACAATTTTCATCGCGAGCGCGAACGAGATAAATTTCATGCCTGCAAATATTTGCAGGATATTTAAGACCCCCCCCCACGGAATTTCAACCCACCCCTCAAGCTCCCGCTTCTTATATACATAACTCTGCGGGAATCGAAGGAAATCGTTCCAGGAGATCCGCAGCCGCTATTCCGAACCAATTTAATATCCATTTAGAAATACCCGGCGCCGCCGCCACCAACGCCACCCCTCCTTCGAGCCCGTGGGCGTGTGCGCAATCATTCTACACCCGTGTTTATTAATTCCTGGCCCATGCGGTGCCAACAAGATTACTCTCGAGTGTGAGACAAGAAACTGTATTTATAGCTAATATTTTGGCTGTTTCTCTACAGATTAAAATAATAAGGGATTTTAGAATATAATTAGCAGTAATATGGTCTTTAAAATAGTCTTTGCAAAATCAAGTACAAGTAAATCTAAGCATTGATAATACCAATATAGAAAATATCTAGATATGTACTATTAAATTAAATAAGTCGTACAAACAATGTTTGTATTATGTAATTTTTATAACTACTTAGTTAAAATTGATTGTTTTTGGATGAGTCAATATCTATATTGATTTGTCATTTCTTCGAGAAAACTCGAGTTATTTTACGTGAAGCACAAACTTACTTTAGAAATTGGGAATTATTTGTTATTTATAACAAACAAACAAAAAATTTGTTATTTATTACAAAAGAACAAACAAATAATAATTTGTTATTTATAATAAACAAACAAACAATTTGTTCAATCAACAAAAGAACAATATGTTATTTATAACCAACAAATAATTTGTTATTTATAACAAATAAACAACCAATTTGTTATTCATAACAAATAATTCCCAATTTCTAAAGCAAGTTTGTGCTTCACGTAAAATAACTCGAGTTTTCGCGAAGAAATGATTAACAAATCAATATAGAATTGATAGAATGATCCGTGTTGAATAGAATATACATTTATAGGTGATTAAAATCATGATTACACAGGTAAAATTAAAATAATAATATAAGATCTTTGTATTAAAATATAAATAAACTACTACTACTAATCAAAATCTACCTTATTGTCTGTTGTTCCTTGTGGAGTGTTGCGACTTCTCTCGCTCAGTTAATTAGTGGATTGGATTTTAAAGATGTTTATTATTTCACACACTAAATATGTTTTAACACATCACGACTGTGGCACTAGCATTAAATTACAACAACCGAACGCGATGGACAACTCATGACTGACTCACATTGCTGTATCATCGCGGAGTTGAACAAAACAATTTTTTTCTGCGCGCTGACCGGTTTATTGCTGAAAGACGGGCTATTTTTACGGGCTTATCTATAAACGAGTCTATGCTTGCAAATAATATTCAACTAATATCAGTGAATTATATGTCCTCTAACAATAGGAAATATGATCCTACGCATCAAATAAATATGTTTCCAGAACATTCTAATTTACGTGATAAATAAATTAATGATAAGTCAGCATAATTTTTAATATATAAAGAAATAATAAATATATAAATAATAAAAATTAGATATGAATTTCAAAATTTGTACTACCTAAATATGACTATTTGTAAATATATTTAAGGCAATTTTATAAAAATTTGATTTTTTTTTGGAAGAATTAGAGCACTTTTTGTAATCCTAGAAATGTTTGATTTTGTAATTTTTGAGTTTACCACTCCAGAAAGTATACAAAAAATTGAAATATGAATTTCAAAATTTGTATTACCTAAACATGACTATTTGTAAATATATTTAAGGCAATTTTATAAAAATTTGATTTTTTTTGGAAGAATTAGAGCACTTTTTGTAATCCTAGAAATGTTTGATTTTGTAATTTTTGAGTTTACCACTCCAGAAAGTATACAAAAAATTGAAATATTAATTTCAAAATTTGTATTACCTAATCATGACTATTTGTAAATATATCCAAGGCAATCCTATAAAAATTTGAATTTTTTTGGAAGAATTAGAGCACTTTTGTAATCCTACAAATGTTGAATTTTGTAATTTTTGAGTTTAACACTCCATAAAGTATACAAAACAATGAGATATGAATTTCAAAATGTGTACTACCTAAACATGACTAATTTTAAATATATTTAGGTAATTTTATAAAAATTTGATTAGTTTAATAAGAATTAAATCACTTTTACAAAAAGTGCTCTAATTCTCTTTAAAAAAATCAAAATTTTATAAAATTGCCTTAAGTATATTTAAAATTAGTCATATTTAGGTAGCACAAATTTTGAAATTCATATCTCAATTTTTTGTATACTTTCTGGAGTGGTAAACTCATCTTACAAATGTTGGATTTTGTAATTTTTGAGTTTAACACTACAGAATGTATACAAAAAATTGAGATATGAATTTCAAAATTTGTACTACCTAAATATGACTATTTGTAAATATATTTAAAGCAATTTTATAAAAATTTAATTTTTTTGGGAGAATTAAATCACTTTTTGACATTATTATAATTACGTATATGTTTGTTACATTGTAATAATTTTGCATGATATATAGATGTCAGTCGGTGTATTTGTTGAAAGTGAAGAGTCTATAAATTACTATAATAAAAATATATACCTAAATATGCTATATATTGGAAATTATTTTGAATCATAATTTCTCATCGATTTTAGTAGAAACATATCGTGAAACATTTGTCCCGTAGTAATTAAAACCATATCTCTACTTTTAATTTAATTTAGCTAGATGTATTAAGTTTTACGATTGTGCCGCATTTTAAAAAAATCCATTTCAACCGGGTTTTGTTTTATTCACGGCGATTTAATTTCCTGCATTGTAAATCGGGAATGTACGGAAAAATAAATTTAAATGCCAGAATTAAATTGCGATATTCAAATTCCATATATACATGCCATATTTTTATGTGCAACAAAAATTTAATGAACGTATTTTTATATTTTACTGGCTGGAATGTAAATTGCAAATTTATTTACGCTTTACTATTAATGTGTGTTTTTTTTTATCAAATTGATCTAAATTAATAATTACTATGTAAATATAATTGTATATTGAATGATTTAACTATATAAAAATGTTTAATATTTGTATACCAGTTTGTATGTATGTATGGATATAATTTATGTATGTGTTAAAATAAAACACCAAATAGATTATTTCACTCTATGCAGCCATACATACATATTGCAAGCTATGCAGACATACATATATAAATCTCTATATGCGACCATAGATTTATGTGTGTATGTATGTCTGCATAGGTTACAATATGTATGTATGGCTGCATAAAGTGGTAATCTATATTTGGTATTTTATTTTAATTTAAGTCAAGTTGTCCATTAAACAATAATTAAAAAAAAACTAAAATGGGACATTTTTTTTGGTACAGACGGGAGTACCTTTAATAATCTGTACTAAAACTGTCCCACGAAGCCCCATCCGTTTCACTTCTTGCGCTCGTTAACTGGAAATTCGTGATTCCGATCCGAGCGCCGTAAAAACCGGACGGAAAGTTCGCGGGCTATTAGAAATAGATAAAAAGTCCGGAAACTGCGCGCGGGCGCGCACTAAATTATCGCTAATGCATTTTTCCCCGTACACACCACCATTCCACCCACCCCACTCGGAATTAAAATATTCGGCCGGCGATGCGCATAATGGAGTTCCGCTGTCGACCAAAACTTTCGGGGCTGGGTAAAAAAGAAAAATTATAAAAAGCCGAGCGGGGGGCCGCGCGCGCGATCGTAAAGTTTTTGGGAACAACTGCGAATTTAATTTCCAATTTTATTTTCGGAGGCGACGACGATTTCATTTGCATGCGAAGCGAGTTATTAGATGGGAAATATGGGAAGTGATTGTATTTTATTTTAGCACTTTATTTTTAAAAAAATTGTTTATATTATCTATGAGTGTTAAGTATTAAGGGAATATTTATTTGTATTATTTTATACTTTTGAAAAATGAAATGTACACACACAGACAGAAAGACACGTGAAGGGTCAATAGTCTAATAAAGATGGTTTTATATATATATATATATATATATATATATATATATATATATATATATATATATATATATATATGTAGTAATAGGTATTGCCTATGGAAGGCTCCTGAATTCTGAAATCTCATTAATATATATATATATATATATATATATATATATTAACTAACTAGGTAAGATAACAATCACACAAAGGAAATCACTGTGAAATGATTCAAGAAAACCTTACGAGAGCAGTTACTAGTGAAACAAAAAAACGATACATAACCCAGAAACCTAAAAAGTGATACAAATAGAAGAACATCACTAGAGCAACATAAACCCTCAACACCAGAGACCATACACAAGCGAGGGAATGGCCACTGATCGAGGGAGACATCACGTTTTTATATTTTTAGCTGATACCATACCATGTTAACATTGTATCTGAGCCAAAAAAAATCAAACAAAATTATACAACTTAAATTGCAATTGATGTGGTGCCGCTAGATGGCGTTTAACTTTCTTCCTAGAGGGTTAGTTGTATCATTTTTGTTTCTGAAGTTCTTTAAAAATAGCATTAGTATTTTTATTAAAGTGTACAAGTGTTGCGTTATTTAACAAGTTTATAAATATTTAATATCCAAGTTATTCCGGAAATTAGACTATTCCTCCAACCCCCCCATCAAAATTAACCCCTCTCAGCAACTTATCAAAATCTGTAAACAGGACCAAAGTTGTCTGTCGCCTGATGGATTACTCCACCCGATAGGATCGCGGATTAGCAGGGTGCGTTCGCGAACTTACAATGCCAAAAGCGGATGTGAAATTAATTAAGCACAGGGCGCCACGCTGTGCCGCCGCCGCCGCCGTTGCCGCCACCACCCCGCTCTATCTCTCTCTCTCTCTCGCACAGCGACGCTTTTTACTTGGCTCCAAAGGAATGGCAGACCCGCGACCTAATTGAATATTCCGTTTTTGAATTCGCGACGCGGCGCGAGGGAATTTAATTAACATCTTCTTTGTGGATTTAGCTTTGCGTGCTGCCAATTAGTGTGCGCGTATTTGTGCGCGCCGTCGAAACGGAGGAGATTTTGAAAATTAAAATTGACAACTGTATTACAACTCTGTTTGATACTGTTAACAGAAATTTATTTTTACTGATTGTACAAAATACCGAGATTAAAAATAATCTCACGATAGGGGTTGTAATTTAAAGAAAAGTGGGGTAGTTTCCCAAAAAATGTGTAAATCTACGTGCGTAGTTTCAGATATGAAATCAATTTATTCATAAATAAAAATGTAATTGCGTACTTCGATTTATATAAATACCAAACGCAAAATCTCATACTTTTCAAAACAATTCAAATCTGACTTACACCACTTTAATTCTCACAGGTTCGCTCATATAACAATATATTCTCATATATGAGAATATATGTAAAATATATATGAGAATATATGAAAATATATAAGAATATATGAAAAATATATATGAAAATATATGAAAATACATGAGAATACATGAGAATGTATGAGAATATATAAGAATATATGAGAATATATAAGAATATATGTGAATATATGAGAATATATGAGAATATATGAGAATATATGAGAATATATGAGAATATATGAGAATATATGAGAATATATGAGAATATATGAGAATATATAAGAATATATGAAAATATATAAGAATATATGAGAATATATGAGAATATATGAGAATATATGAGAATATGTGAAAATATATATGAGAATATATAAAAATATATGAGAATACATGAATATATGAGAATATATTTGTTACTTGTTGAATAAAAGAGATTATTTAAAATGTATGCAACAAGTAAAAACTTAAATTTATATTTAGAAAAACATGAGTGAAATTGTATGTAGCTAATCATACAGGGTTCGGCAGAGGTCTCAAGACAGCAGTGTATTTTTTGCGTTTATTTTTACTTTCTGAAATACAGAACTACTTTATAAGGAATGTATTGCTTTCGCCAAAAAAATGCTAATATTTTCTCCACGTTTCATGACTTTTCTAGTCCATGCTAATCATACAGGGTTCGACAGAAGACATTATGTTGGATTGTAAAAATTATACAACTATTGGTATTTGTTCGAATTTGGTATTACGATTTCCCTTGGAAGTTACAAAACCAACTAAGGCAATGTAATTGGTGCAGTAGCACCAGAACACATTCAGTGGCTGTTTAAAGAGAAGACATACCTAATAGTGTTTAGTTAGTTCCTACCTGTTGTTTGGAGACTATTCGTAGAGCCGGTCCCGAGCAGGACGTCTATACTACCATCGGACAGAATATCGGTGTCCTGGTATGATATGGAAAAGGTGGCGTCGTCCTGCAGTCGGGCCAGCATAGCGGCCAGACTGCCGCGGTCTAGGTCGTCGGGTTCCTTGAGCTGAAGCGTCACGTTGCCGTCCGCCGCCGTGCTGTACATGAAGACGGCATGGCCGCCCGTGTACGGCTGCAACGGCAAACGAACGCCTGTCAGCTCATGAACACCCTGTAACAAACAAACAAAATAATATTAGTTATATTACTAATAAAAGAAATTTAAAATATAAAATAAGAAACATGGAGGTAAAATGCAATTTCCAAAAAAAATATTTTATTGGAATAAAACAAAATTATCATTAATGAGCCTGTTGTCAGTATTTATTGATCAACCCTCGTATAATGCAATAACTTAGTAGTTAGCTTCATATCCTTTATTAAAAATGAATTATCACATAAAATGATATTTAGATGGGAATATTTTTTAATTATATCATCAATATAGTTTATTTTAAAAAAAATAGTTAAAAAAAAGGACCTTTATTGGCATTTTCCTTACAAAAAACTCTTTAATATTCCTAACCACAACAAAAATATATAAAAATAAAAATACAAATAAAAATCAAAGTAACCCTCCGCAAAAATTACTAATTAACATTATACATAACCACTCCCTCTGCCCTCGCCACTTTCCTCTCCCACGTCAGCCTCCTGCATATTTTCGCGCGTTCCCCATCCTCACTAAAAAAAATAGTACCAATACCCAATATGTTTATTCCCATTCTATTCATTTCCTATGTAACACTTTTGATATGTATTTGAAAGTTTTATAGTTAAATCAATATTTATTTCCTCCATATCTCAGTAATAAATAATTTTATGTCATATGATCATTTTAATATCATACGTTTTTTTTGTTTATCTTTTAATAATAAAACTATTTGCAATAACAATCATACTAATATTTCATAAAAAAATTGCTATTCAAATGTAGACAATTTAATTACAATCCGCATTGGGATTTTCCCATAGTATTTACTTTAATAATCCATTATATCTGTAGTTTCTTTTTAAATTTATTCTGTATGTACATACATTATATAACATGCTCTTGACCTCGATGGATAATCCAAACAAAACAACGACGAGCGATGTATCCCCACCGTCTTGATTTAGTATAAAAACAAATCAATATCGAAGAGCCTCAGAATAAAAACAAGTCGCGAAAACAACGGAGTATATTATAGAAACAATGTAAGTAGTTGATAATTAGTCTAAATATTTTAATATTTAAGTGTAGGATTTATTATATATTTAATATCATTATCAGTACCAAACTATGAACATTCAATATCTCAATTGACTTGAACTCTACACTACATTGTTCTCTATATATTTCTTAAATAAAGTTTAAATTAATAAATGAAATTGATTGAATCATAGAAAGTTAAGGGTAATAGTGTAGTGTGGAGTTCAAGCCATTTGAAATAGTGAATGGGCATAGTTTGGTTGGTAGGGGCCGCCCGCCCACCCCACCTTTGCTCGCATAGTTTTTTTCAATGGATATGGATGTTTTATATTGTTTCAACCATTCCAGGAAGAGTGTAATCCTATGAAAAAAACTATACAAGCAAAGGTGGGGTGGGCGGGTGGCCCCTACCAACCAAACTATGCCCATTCACTATTTCAAATGGCTTGAACTCCACACTACACTATTACCCTTAACTTTCTATGATTCAATCAATTTCATTTATTAATTTAAACTTTATTTAAAAAATATATAGGGAACAATGTAGTGTAAAGTTCAAATCACTTAAGATATTGAATGTTCATAGTTTGGTTGGTATTGACATTTGACATTTAATATTTGACATTTGACTATATATATTATTATTATATTTGTTTGTTTTGAGTATCAACTAAACCTCACAGTATATTAATCCATCATGAAAAACAATGAAATAGAAGTATCAAAACAATACAACCAAACAAAAACATAAAAAGACGAGTCGTGTTTTGTAAAGACATAGAATTATACAAAATGGCCACCCTTGAGTTACCAATACGATCAAAATATTATTATTATTATTATGTGTATATTTATACTATTGAAATTTTAGGATGAAAATATTTATCCTAGCCGCAATTACATTCGTGACAGTCGTCGCCCAAAATGACGATTGCAAATGTTGGCAAGGATTCCAAGTACAGACGAATAGTGATGGCAAAAAGGAGTGTAGTGGCACACTGCTTTTAAGAACGCACCCTTGCAATATGCCAGAAATGCCTCTATGCCAGTGCAAACAATTCCCAGCGACTGGAATTATGACAAGAGAGGATGGTACGTGGTGCACCCAACGCGAGAATGGTGTAGAAAAGAAGACATGGCGATGCGAAAATACAGCTGATTGGGATGCGTACAAAGTTGCAAGTACAGCATTCGAGAAGAATAATTAATAACTGTATTTAATATGTATATTAATTATCTATTTGCCTTTTTTACCTTTCGGTGTAGGCTTTAATATGTGATAAATTATAATAATAAAAGTTTATACAGATGTATGCTATGTCTTTTAAATATTATTTATTTTGTGGAAAACACTTTTTAATTGAATTATTATTTCCTTATTGACTTGGAAATGCTGTTCATACATCTTAGTGTTAATATATCAAACACTATTGGAATATTATTCAAATAGAAGTAACCACAAGGTGATGTAAATAGTATGAGTATGTTATGGATATTACCATATCGGTATGCATTATTAATTTTGTTGGTTCCGCTAGATGGCGTTAAATTTTCTCTCGAGAGAGAAAGTTAGATATTTAGAGATTATATAAAATTCGTATATTTAAAACTTTATGTGCAATTTTATTAAAGAAATTACCTCATATGGATGATTTTGCAACTTCCCGTCAATATATATATTTTTAAAAATATATAAGATAATTTTCTGGATGTTTAAAAATTAAATGTTTCTAAAGAAATTATATAAAATTCATATTATTTAATCTTGTTTAGAGAAATTTGAATCGCCTCAAACAAATAATTTTCAACATCATATGTACCTTCTACTATACGTACAATAATTCCTGCTAGGGTTAAATATGTAAGAGGGCTATAAGTCGCGTTGCAGCGTCGCCTGGGGCGGACGTAAGTACGATATACGTGGCCGGCCATAAACAATACCGGCGTTTTATAGCCCGCGTCCTAATCAGCCATGTCCCGCGGGTGGGGCGGCGGCGGTGGTGGCGGCGGCGCATCCGTCCCGCTCTCGAGCGGAATAAATCTCGCGTATAAATGGCTTCGATTCTGCATTATAATGGATACAGATGTCCGCCCCGGAACCAGTACGGTGGGGACGGGGGCGCTGGCGATAAATTACATCCCACCCGTAGTAATTTATTTACTTTTATTCCGCCGCTAAATATCCGACTGTTCCGTTTCATAAATTCTACTCTAAAGAGAGATGGGGAATTTAATAGTCTCTTAAAAGCGGAAATAGACGTGAAGAACTAATAAAATACGCAAGACAAATACCTACATGTGTATTAAACAGTTGTTTATAGCTGTATTATAATACATTTTCATGTTTAATTCAATTTTATATTTATATTATGTTTTATAAAGGTTAATTTGGATAAGCACTATTTAAAAAAAAACTTCTATCAGCCACAAGGCTTTTTCGTCGATCGAGGGAGAAGCTCATTGACTCAATTAACATACATTAACACGATTCTTCTTCTTCTTCATCAGCCTTCTTTCATCTACTCCTGGCCTCTCCGTACGTCTTCCACATCTCCGGATCCTGTGCTTTGTGGAACCAGTATAAATAAAATGTACATTATATACAATGTTATTGATAAATAAATTATAGGAGTACTATTTATTTATTTCCTAAATATTTTACAATTGTATTAAAACAAAATAA
The DNA here is from genome assembly GCA_963942505.1 of Lordithon lunulatus. Taxonomy (NCBI): domain Eukaryota; kingdom Metazoa; phylum Arthropoda; class Insecta; order Coleoptera; family Staphylinidae; genus Lordithon; species Lordithon lunulatus. The sequence goes on along the minus strand of OZ012668.1, from coordinate 61,408,227 downwards.
TAAAAAAAACCTTCTATCTTTATAGGGCTAGCCGTAAGGCTTTTCCGTCGGTCAAGGGAGTAGCTCAGAGGAGTTTAATCACCCGGTATTTACCTTAACTTCACAGAAAACCTCTGAAAAACTGTGAAAGGTGATTCGCGAAAATTCGCTCCCCGCTGGGGATCGAACTCAGGCTCCCCAATGCTTAGTACGAGACGGACGACGCCTCTAACCACTCGGCCACTGAGCAAAACAAAATATATAAACCAAAAAATATAAAACTTCAGAAAAATACTGTCCACCTGAGTCAAGTTAGTTAAAAATTAGCAATAATCGACATAAAAAAAAATTATCATACATCTCCCATTATTTAGTTTCATTTTTATTTTCAAAAAAAAAACTTTAAGCTCATCATAATGATGTTTGTGGTTCAACAAGTTTCTTTGTGAAGTGTTGAAGAGGCGCGTTAACGAGCCCCCGAGTTGGCGGTGGCGTGGGGTTGGCAGACGCAATGAGCAGCACCCTCAATTTATTGCGGGGCCGCAACCTATATTAAGGGCCATAGATCATCTTTGCTGACGGCACAGGAATTTTGCGCCGCCTCCACCGCAAACTATTACTGCGTTACGCGCGAAACACTCCAGACGAGAGATTTATTTTTGATGGGACACAAAATGTTGTCTTGTTAACAATCGTTTCCTATTCAGAAAAAAACTCTAAATGTTATTTATTAATTGATTTACTAGTACCATGTATTAAAAGGCGCTTTCGTTTAGCATGGTTTAGATTTGCTAATCGCCCCGTGGCCTGCAGTATCACGGTCATGCACCGCCGGTTGTAAGTGCAGAGATAGAATTATGCGCACCGGATAATAGAACAAGAAACAATATAAGCCCAGAGGGCTAAATGAAAGACACTAAAATATAATATAAAATTTGATGTAAAATATAATAATTATAGACAAAATTGATCCTTATACGCATTAAACCTTTTGAGCTTGCCGTTGGCATTTGTCATCATAACATTTACAAGCCTCTACTTACTATGCATATCCATATGCTTGTTTTTAATCACTAGATATCATTACAAAGGGGGGTTGCTGAAAAACTGTAAGGGGATCACCTTAATGAGTGTAAGATAGCTAACGATGACAATGTTGTCTGTTTTACAACAATGTTATCATTAGCTACCCCACAATCATTAACATGATCCCCCTACAGTTTTCAGTAACCTCCCCTTTGTAATGAAATTTAATCATTGATTAATTTTCAAATTTTTAAGTTAATATATGAATAAACCAATTTAATAAAACCTGGCCGCCATAATTAATTACCCCAGTTACTTACTTTCTTATGAATAATTTCGCGTTGGCATAAATCAACCCTCCCCCCACAGTTTTATAAATAACGTAAAAATCTCACCGCCCACCCGTCGCGTGCTGCGCATATTACCAGTTTTTTTTATATAACGAGAACACTGTGTGATGAACGGGACTCCGAGGTTCGGGATTAAAATTGTATTGTGCTCGCTAGGTACAGCTGGCGCGCAGTTATTTGCATATTAATTAACTTCTGGCGTGCACGAGATAAAAAAATACATAGCGGCCACGCTCAAAAATAAAAAGAAACAACACGCGTTGTGGAAGTAAAATAAGATCATTTAGGATATAAACAATGCGTTGCAAAAAGAACGAGGTTATTCTTGTTAATTATACGGGTAACGTTCGAGATATTGTAATATGTTTGTAAGGTTACACAAGAATATACACGGGTGTGAAATTAAACAGTTCCGATAATTACGGCTGCTGCGTGTGTTCGTGTCTTTTTTGTCGGTGTATACTTACTAAATGGAATGTGGAAAAAAAATTGATTTTTTCTACAATTATTTACTCATGTCTTGGCAACCATAAAATAAGAAAAAAAAAACAAATTTAATTTAATTTTGTTAGCTGTTATTGAATAACGCAAATCTTATTCAATAACAAAATTAAATTTAATTTCTATAATATATATTATTAGCATTATTCAATAACAGCTAACAAAATTAATATAAATTTGTTTTTTTTCTTCTTATTTTATGGTTGTTATGACATGAGTAAACAATTGTAGAAAAAATAATTTTTTTATAAATTAAAAATTAAATTACCGCGCACAAGTGTTTTTGAATTTTCCTTATTTTCTCCTTTATATTTTTTAATATATTGTCTAGGAATATTATAAACAGTAGAGGGCTAATGTTCCTTAAAATTCCACCTTGTCTAAGGTCGTTTTAGACAAGACAATTTCTTAGCTCAAAAGTTGTTCAAGAAATGAATTCCTCCCATACAATTTGTCCCTAACAAATTGAACACGTTTTGTTTAATTTGCTGTATGATACGAGACAATTTAGATTGTCTCGCATCTTGACTAACTTGAGCCAAGAAATTGTCTTGTCTAAAACGACCTTTAGTCCTTGTTTGGTTGTACATTCCTGTGATATCTGATTTCCTGTCCTTATGTAATTGTATGTCTTTCTGTATATACCTTGTATTGCTCTTTGTAGTTGTTTGCTTATTTGCCTCTTTTGTAATATATTCCATATCGTTTTTCTCGGTACTCTGTCGAACGCTTTTCCAGATTTATTAATGGTATGAATAATTTACTGTTATGGCCCATTGTTTTCTCCATTAGTTTTCTTAGTGTAAATATATGGTCCTGCGTTGAGTGGCCCTTCCTGAAGCCACTTTGTGCATTTTCCATCGTTATTTCTGTTTGTTGTCTTAGTTTACTTTCTAGTATAACCTCATAAATTTTAGCAGTTGTGCATATTAGTGATATTCCTCTGTAATTATTGAAGTTTTTGTTGTCTCCTTTTTTGTATACTGGGAATATTACTAGTCATTTTTCCACTTTTCCATATAGTGTTTAGAAGCTGTTTTAACAAATTTACACCTTTCTTCGCCTATATTTTTGAGCTTTTATGTTATCATGTCCTGCTGCTTTACCATTTCTTAATTTTTTAATGCTTCTTTTACTTCTGCTACTGTTATATTGTCTGATTCTTCTTGGTAATATATTGAGTAAAATTTATTTTGTGTGTTATGCCAAATAAAGTTTTTTTTTTTAATCATTCAGTATTACAGATGAATTTAATCTACACTATAAACGTTTATTAGGCCTATAGGGTGATCTAATAGTAGTTTAGTTTTAGTTTTTATGTTTTACATTAGCTATATACTAAAACTAAATAACGCATAAAAACGTTACTTATATAAACATGAGTTTTATCATCACTATAAGCTTCAAATTAAATCCTCTTGAAGAAAACACCAAACTACCCGTTGTTATCTCTCCTTATTTTCTTATCAGCACCTTAATAACGCTCACCACGCGGGGGGGTTGTAATTCTGGACAAAGCGCGAGCGCGCGGTATTGCTGGCCATTAATCAAGCGCGGGAGGGCGGCGTAATTTGCGTGTGCGGGAACAATACGCCACGGCACCGGCGGCAATAACGCCGCGGCCCGAAGAGGAACAATGCCGCGGGGAGGCACATTAAAGCGGTACCAGCGTAATTGGCTTTTCTCTTATCGACGCCATCGGGAGAGATATGTACACCGCCACCGACATCGTGCCACGTGCGATTTCATTAGGTCAAGATAACTGAGACCTGATGTTAATCATTGATTTATGAGGCAGTTGGATGAGATTGCTACTGTATTGTATAGTATGGGATGAATAAGGGATGATATTTATTTTCTAACAGATTAAGGGTCCGTGCTCTATGAATTCGACTGGTAGCTAGATATAAAAGCATACCAACATAATGACAACATAAATAAGCACGTACAACAAAGAGATCGGCGACCAAAGATTTTTTCCGACAGTTCCTTGACGATTAAAGATATCTCTGGAATATGAAAATTTTATTTAAATTTTTAGTTTTAATAGTAATAATTTCAAAAGATTCACCAGCATTAATGTGTATAATTAAGGCATACAACTAAATTCTGAATCGAAAATAAAGAATATTTTTTTTGGTGATGTTGCTGACAAGTCTGTCATGTATTAGCTGTTAAAGCTGACCAAAATTAGGTGGCTCCAGTTTGTTTCTTAATTAATTGCAACATATTTAGCAATATTGTTATTATATAAAACATTATACATTTGTTTATAGCGACTTAGGTCAGCATAAATTATAATAAAAAGTTAAAAAACAAGCTCAAGTCCAAAAAAATTATTTCAGTCATTTTTATTTTTTTGTCAAATTTTCACTATTTGTTGCTTACAATACAGTTGTTATAAAAACACTAAGTTGATATCATCTAAGTTTAATGATCTTATCCAATCAGCATATTAGGGAATGCTGATTAAACAAGATCGTTAAACTTAGGTGATACCAATTTTGAAATTGTTTCTTAGTATCAATTTTTTTGGTGATGTTGACAAGTCTGCGTCATTAGGATTAAAAAATAATGTATATTATTTCAACTGAGTTTAACCAGAAATTGTGATTAGTAATTTAAATAAAAATTTGATTAATTATTATTACGTAAATATTATTCAAATGTGAAATAAGTGCAATGTTTACTTTGAATACGAGACGTACACTAAACAACAGTCACCGGCGGACAAATATTTGCTTGTGCTATTCGCACTTCTGTGTCGAAGTGTTCTCGGAAAACAGACGACGGGAATTGCCTACCGGTTGATGTGATGTGACCCCCGTGCAGATATCTAGGTTACGCGTCTTGTTTGTTTATCGCCGCGATAATGTTTGCGCTGCTCTCCAGAATTATTAGTTGTTAATACGCAAGAGGCAATTTCCAATCTCTGCTGTTTATTGCCATATATCAAAATAGTCTACTTTAATTATCTAATCAACAATTACGGTATTGCTATGATGAATCTAAGTAATATATTAAACTTTTGCATACTAAACCATGGTTGGCAAAGAAATTCATTAACAAATACATTATGTAAAAAGTATTTAATCAATGAATATGAAATTTTGCTTATACGTACATAATAATAATAATATTAATTTATTGACAGAAAACTATTTTCTACTTTTTTGGACTTTATGACATTTATGACATTTATGACATTTATGACATTTATGACATTTTATGACATTTATGACATTTATGACATTTATGACATTTATGACATTTATGACATTTATGACATTTATGACATTTATGACATTTACATTTATGACATTTATGACATTTATGACATTTATGACATTTATGACATTTATGACATTTATGACATTTATGACATTTATGACATTTATGACATTTATGACATTTATGACATTTATGACATTTATGACATTTATGACATTTATGACATTTATGACATTTATGACATTTATGACATTTATGACATTTATGACATTTATGACATTTATGACATTTATGACATTTATGACATTTATGACATTTATGACATTTATGACATTTATGACATTTATGACATTTATGACATTTATGACATTTATGACATTTATGACATTTATGACATTTATGACATTTATGACATTTATGACATTTATGACATTTATGACATTTATGACATTTATGACATTTATGACATTTATGACATTTATGACATTTATGACATTTATGACATTTATGACATTTATGACATTTATGACATTTATGACATTTATGACATTTATGACATTTATGACATTTATGACATTTATGACATTTATGACATTTATGACATTTATGACATTTGACATTTTTGACATTTTTGACATTTTTGACATTTTTGACATTTTTGACATTTTTGACATTTTTGACATTTTTGACATTTATGACATTTATGACATTTATGACATTTATGACATTTATGACATTTATGACATTTATGACATTTATGACATTTATGACATTTATGACATTTATGACATTTATGACATTTATGACATTTATGACATTTATGACATTTATGACATTTATGACATTTATGACATTTATGACATTTATGACATTTATGACATTTATGACATTTATGACATTTATGACATTTATGACATTTATGACATTTATGACATTTATGACATTTATGACATTTATGACATTTGACATTTTTGATATTTTTGACATTTTTGACATTTTTGACATTTTTGACATTTTTGACATTTTTGACATTTTTGACATTTTTGACATTTTTGACATTTTTGACATTTTTGACATTTTTGACATTTTTGACATTTTTGACATTTTTGACATTTTTGACATTTTTGACATTTTTGACATTTTTGACATTTTTGACATTTTTGACATTTATGACTTATTTATGACTTATTTATGACTTATTATGACTTATTTATGACTTATTTATGACTTATTTATGACTTATTTATGACTTATTTATGACTTATTTATGACTTATTTATGACTTATTTATGACTTATTTATGACTTATTTATGACTTATTTATGACTTATTTATGACTTATTTATGACTTATTTATGACTTATTTATGACTTATTTATGACTTATTTATGACTTATTTATGACTTATTTATGACATCTTCATGACATATTCATGACATATTTATGACATATTTATGACTTATTTATGACTTATTTATGACTTATTTATGACTTATTTATGACATATTTATGATATCTTCATGACATATTCATGACATATTTATGACACATTTATGACACATTTATGACACATTTATGACACATTTATGACACATTTATGACACATTTATGACACATTTATGACACATTTATGACACATTTATGACACATTTATGACACATTTATGACACATTTATGACACATTTATGACTTATTTATGACTTATTTATGACTTATTTATGACTTATTTATGACTTATTTATGACTTATTTATGACTTATTTATGACTTATTTATGACTTATTTATGACATATTTATGATATCTTCATGACATATTCATGACATATTTATGACATATTTATGACACATTTATGACATATTTATGACACATTTATGACACATTTATGACACATTTATGACACATTTATGACACATTTATGACACATTTATGACAGCTATGACATATTTAAACAGAATTTTTTTTTTCTAAATTGTTAACGACAATTATACCTTCTTTCTAGTGTAATTTTTTACCCGGAAAATTATTGCATATTTTCTCAATCATAATAAAAAATTATTAATTATTATTATTATTAATTATTATTATTATTAATTATTAAAACAAACCACCTTTTTTATACATATTCGGAATATAATAAACCTTACCAAATTTTTATTATAGAATTATTATGATAATTTTGTTAAACTAATATGAACTGGGTACATTTAATTTTTTAATTGCGACAGATGGTCATGAAATCCTTACATATATTCGTAAGTAATTTCAAGAATAATGTTGGTCATTATTTTCTCGTGTACTAATCATAATGAATAAATAACAACACGAAATTCCAAAGTTAAACATTGAAATATTTAGATATAAACAAAAACATATCAATTTGACCACAATTTCTTTAATCCATTACGAGGTTATCAATTTCATCTTATCAAGGTCTACTTAATGTATTTAATTATTACATTTTTTTAATGCTTATTTATGCGGGAACATTACTTATTCATATTTAAAACGACTCTAGAATATAAATTATAAAATCCTTGTTCATATATTTCATTGAATGTAACTGTATTCACTGTAATTAGACTAAAAATATCTACAGTCACACTCGTATAGTATTTCTGACATAAAATGTGGTAGTTATTAGTTATATTAGTTAATTAAATATATATTTAAACTAAAAAAAACATTTATTGTTTGTTACATGACTGTTAAATATTATATATATATATATATATATATATATATATATATATATATATTTAAACTAAAGAAAGATTTATTGTTTATTACATGACTGTTAAATATTATTACATATATTTTTTTAAACTAAAAAAAAAACATTTATTGTTTGTTACATGACAATATTATTATATATATTTTTTTAAACTAAAAAAAATATTTATTATTTGTTACATGATTGTTAAATATTATTATATATAAATTTTTTTAACTAAAAAAAAAGATTTTTGTTTGTTACATGACTACATACAGACATATATTAACAAAAGTCAAACAAAAACGCATTTAAATTTATTAAAACACTTCTAAATGCTCCTCAATTGAGTAGTAGGTTCTTTGAATTAATAGCTAACGTAAAATAGCTAACTTCTATATTTTTTTATGTAGCTGGTAGCACATTATAATGTTTTACAATGGATTTTGGATCTTTGACTACCTTCAGTCTTGCATAATGTATGAGTAGTTCCTGACAAAATCATGAATATTATAGTTTTCATTTTTTGGTACTGATTGCTTATTTTGTTGCAAATATATTAATAATTTATAAATATATAAGGATATAATATAACAATATTATACATGTTTTAGTCGAATTACAGTGAATGCAATTACATTCAATAAAATATATAAAGAAGTATCTTATAATTTATATTCTAGAGTCGTTTTAAATATGAATAAATAATGCACCACCATAAATAAGTATTAATAATGTAATAATTAAATGCATTAAGTAGACCTTGATAAGACGAAAAGAAGCATTGAAAATGTAATAATAAAAACCTTCCATTGTTATTTCTTCATACTAGGATCTAACTAATTTTCAAGGATGACAATTGTCTGTGTTATTAATGCTTGTTCACAACTGTATTAACTTATTATGCCGAAACTAAAGCTAAAAAAAGTATAGTCATTGAATTGGTAGTACGAAGAAGGGATAGAATCCAAAAATCAAATTTGTGAAAAATTGCAGAAAACTTTCTAGGAATTTTACGAATAAATCGATTTCAGGTCAATCCTGGGCAGCATCACCAGTCCCCATAAAAAAAATTAATTTCTAAGAGCGGCGCACGTGCGGCCCCACTCCTACTAAATAAAAATGTTTATAAAACTCAACCAGCCACATTAATGATACAGAGTTCATCTAGTGGTCGTCTTAATATAATCATTATCATGTAAGTAAAACCGTACTAATAACTTTTTGGTTGCGAAAAATTCTCTTGAAAATTGCTTGAATTCATTCCAAGGTTTTTTAATAAAATACAAAATCTCTATATAAATTATATATTATAAATTACATAAATTATACACCTATAATTTTATTCTAAACAATTTTTTTTTTGAAATAATGTTTGGAAAATAATTGAAAATGAGAGCGACACTATAGACTTACCCTTACAGTAAAGTCATAGTGTACCTTAATATAGTACCTGTACACAGAAACATTAGTATACGATACCGGTATGCTAGATACTGATTTTATATGGGATGCTAAGGTATGCGTGTATGTGTATGCTACATTTGTCATGTAAAACTAGTATTTAGTATACACAGTATCACATATTGTAGTGTCTTCGTGTGAAAATAGTCTTTTAAGGTGATTTTAACATTACTAGTCGCCCCGTGGCGTGTTGTATCGCTACAAATTTCGCGGACGTGCGGCCGGTTTTAAGGGACGAGTTAGAATTGTTCGGTTTGTACGACAAATAAAACAAGATACGGAGCAGCACATAGTGATAAACGAAAACAGCTATAGATTCTTAAAATTATTGAATCATGGTATATGTATTATAAATAATTTTTAATTGCAGGACGAAATTGTTTATCACCCTAGCAGTAGTCTGCCTGGCAGGTCTAGCATATTCAAAGGATACACTAGAAAATTGTCAGTGCTGGGACCATTATGAAGCCAAACAGGATTCCGATGGCAAAGTTTCCTGCCATGGAAAATTATTGTTCGCAATAAAACCCTGTAATTTACCACTACCTCCAAAATGTGTTTGCACCGAAGACACAGTAACAGGCATTCTGACCGATAAGGAGGGTACCTGGTGTTCCCAAAGTAAGACCGGTGTGCTACAGAAGAAATGGCCATGCGAGAACAAGGATGCTTGGGCTGCATACCAAATTAAATACGAGAAGTTTGAAAAGAATTATAAAGCTTAATTATATTAATTAAATATTTTTATATGTAAATAAATAAATGTTCTACTGTTTTCTAAACAAATATATTTTTGGTTATTATTATATCTACTGATGGACGATAGTTAGCATATTTTCTACATGTTGTATGCATGTTTGTATGAATTGGCATAATGTTATAAACAATTAATATAATATATATATATATATATATATATATATATATATATATATATAATATATTAAAATGGACATTTTCTAAAAATTTCACCCACCGGTGGGAATCAAACCCACGTCTCCGGAGGGTGAAATTTTTAGATAATTTGCATTTACCTATTTACAGCCTCACATTTGGCCATAATAACAAACATAAAATTATATTTTTATATATATATATATATATATATATATATATATATATATATATACATATATATATGTTAGTTATTAATGCAACATGTAGAAAATTTCAATCCTTACGCATAACTCTTCGAAATTTGTAACTAATTCCTATCGTATATTCGTGAAAAACAAATGCACTGAATATATTTTAACTTTGGTCTCGATCTTTTCTGTCCAATTCTGTTCACAGCATATATACATATACACATACATACAGACAGACATTTAAAAAAAATAGTCTATATCGACTATATTTGTCATGAACGTAAAATTAAAAATAAAATTAGCATTTCAATTTTATTCGTGATAACAATACTTATACAGTAGTATTGCATTCAAAAAGTAAATAACATTTTGAAATTATTTTATTTAAATACTTTTAGTCAATATAGAGGCTGAAAGTGTTTAATAATAATATATATATATATTTCTATTTTATTAGGGTATTGCAGCAATTAAAACGCTATTTTTACTAGAAGTACACTTCTTCTTCTTTTGCCAATATTTCGTAGCTTAATTAGCTACTTCACCAGGGCACGGAGTATGTGAATTAGCTATCGATCTAGATGCAGCATACAAAAGGTATTTACAGGAAATTATTAATTCAAAAAATGGCTGACGATGAAATAATTTACATTTGATATATAAACAGAAAACGTCAAACGTTTGACGTTTTCTGTTTATATATCAAATGTAAATTATCCAATATGTTATTTTGTTAACAATAGCTGTATATATTGAGCTGAAATAAATTACATTACATTACCACATGTAGAAAATATGGTGATTCTCGTCCATCAGTAGATATAATAAAAAGAAGTATTTGTTTAAAGAACAGTAGAATTTTTATTAATATTTACATAAAATATTTGAAACTACTGGTTTGCTAGATACTTCTTTTCAAACTCGTCGTATTTAATTTTATATGCAGCCCAATCATCCTTGTTCTCACATGGCCATTTCTTCACCAGGTTACCATTGCTGCTTTGGGAACACCAGGTTCCCTCCTTATCGGTTAAAATGGCTGTTACTTTGTCTTCAGTGCAAACACATCTAGGAGGTGGTGGTAAATTACAGGGTTTTTTCTCGTACGTACGTGTTGAATGGCATGAAACTGTCCCGTCGGAATTTACTTCAGCTTTATAATCACGCCAACATTGGCAATTTTTCAATGTATATTTTGAATACGCTAGACTTGCGAAGGAGACTACTACTAGGGTGGTAAGAAGTTTCATCCTGCAATTCAAAACACAAAATTATGATATATATATATATATATATATATATATAGATATATATATATATATATATATATATCTATATATATATATATATATATATATATATATATATATATATATATATATATATATATTAGTACAGTTTTACTTACATGATAATGTGAATATAATAACTGGAACACTAGAAGAACTGTCATTTATGTGGCTGGTTGAGGTTTATAAACATTTCTATTTCGTTGGAGGGGGCCCGTACGTGTGCCGCTGTTAAAAATTCATTTTTTAATGAGGGAGTGGTGACATTTGACTTTATGATTGCCTGAAATGGTAATTTCCGTATCTCGGCCTGGGTTATCGGTACCTACGTTAAATGGTAATAGCCAAAATCGTTAAAAATAAAAAAATAATTTTCAGCCAAAAAATTCTTTGGTTGCGATCGTCCTGAATTTTTGCATAATAAATTTAGATATTATTTCAAACACTCGAAACGATTTTTAGCCATTTCCATCAAACACTTTTTGAATTATTGGCCAATTAAGTCGGCTGAAAATAAAATGTAACTTTTTTTCAGTAAACCATACAATTAATTCCCGATGTGATAAAAATGTATACTATGTAATTTTGGATAGCTTTATTAATCTATTTTGAGATATTATTAAAAAATAATTGTGTTACATGTATATTTTTTGAGAAATCGACTAAAAACCAAGAGGTTGATTTTAAAAGTTTTTCAGATTTTTAATGTCTGAAAAACTTTTAAAATCAACCTCTTGGTTTTTAGTCGATTTCTCAAAAAATATATATGTAACACAATTATGTTTTAATAATAATATAAATAAACTTGCTGTATGTAGAAGGCGGTCGATAGCCAAATAAATATTGTTTCTCTCTCTTTCTCTTCAGTGAGATGTAACTTTTATTTCAAACCAGATAGAAACACATTATACATAATTGTAATAAAAAAATTATTTGAAATGTTATTGTTTGTGTTAACACAGCAATCAATAATAATAGTCTGGTGGTATCATCATGTCTGCTAATCACAAAGTCAAAACAGTAACGCACGTGTTGCCCCACTCCTACTAAATATGTTTACAAAACACAATCAATCATATAAATGATACGAGAGTTCATCTAGTATTGCAGTTATTATAATTATAATCATGTAAGTAAAACCGTACTCATAATATGATTCAAGTTTTATGGCTTAAAACAACCCTTTTTAAATATATTTGTTTAAATTTATGCCATGGATGTCTAGTAGAATACACCATAAAACAAATTTAACAATTTCTAAGTTACCGTCAATCTTCAAGTCTTTCTGGCGTGTATAAGTGTATTGTTGTGTCCCAACAAACACCAATATTTTTAACATTGTTGTAAATATTATTTAACAATCGTCACGTATTGGTGTCGTATTATCTAACCCGATTAGAATATGATTAGCATAAGTACATATATAAGAACATTTACATACCAAACGTAAATACCAAAAACTTATACTATACGTAAAAACTTCTTATTTTCAAAACAATTTACAAGTGCCTTACACCACTTTCATTCTTACAGGCTCATATAATTATTACTTTCCGAATACATCACTGATGGTATTGTTTTACCGAAAATGTGTTCATGTTTTCAAACTAAGATTCTCACAGACTAATATATTAGTATTTTATATACATCAAAATTGGTATAGAATTTAATTAATCAACAACTGGCATATGTATCCTAATTTCATTTTTAATAATTGCAGGACGAAATTTTTATTCACCCTAACAGTCGTTTGCCTCGCCGGTGTAGCCTATTCGAAGCTTACACTGGAAAATTGCCAGTGCTGGGATAGCTATGAAGCCAAAGATTCCGATGGCAAAGTTTCGTGCCATGGAAAATTGTTGCTCGCAATAAAACCCTGTAATTTACCACAACCTCCAAATTGTATTTGCACTAAAGACACTGTAACAAGCATTCTGACTGATACAGCGGGAACCTGGTGTTCCAAAACCTCGAGGGACGATGCTGGTGTAATACAGAAGAATTGGCCATGTGAAAACGAAGCTGACTGGGCTTCGTATAAAATTAAATACGAAGAGTTCGAAAAGAATAATAAAGCTTAATTGTATATTCAAATATTTTATATTTATAAAAATAAATGTTTAATTTTATAAACAACTAGTGTTTTTTAAAGAAATACTTTATCCTCGTCAGTAGATATATAACCTCTGTGCAAAAGTTAACTAGTAATTTTTTTGATATTTTGTGCAAAAAGAAACAAGTCCACAGATAACAGAAGGCCGCAATCTCCTAGTTTTTCGGCGAAAAGCTACCCTCAGTATATGGCGCAAAAGGTCAAAAATCCAACTTTTAAGGAAAAAAAAGAATATTTTTAATTTTGGATTTTAATTGATTGATATTATTATTTGTGTACATTTACCATATTTTAAATTAATTTCATTATATTGTTATATTCTATATTGTTGTCCTGTAAATAGAATTTGTTCTGTTGGGCAATAAATCTATTATTATTATTAATAAATATATTATTATATATAAAGTAATAAATAATTAAAACTTCAATTAACGATAATAGATGAAGTATTATCATTTCTGGTAATTACAAAATTCACCTTGAGCATTATCATCACTCCCCCAAAAAAAAATAATTTCTAATAGCAACGCACGTGCGACCCCACTCCTATCAAATGCAAATGTATATAAAACTCAACCAGCCACATAAATGAAACAGTTCAGCAAGTATTACACTTATAATACTCATAATCATGTAAGTAAAACCATATTAATAATAATAATAATTTTGTTGCGAACAAATACTCTCTTGCTACATGTATTGTTTATTAATTTTAAAATTAATTAATTATTTATTAATTATTTTTATGGCTGTTTAATAGAATACAAAATAAAAACAAATTTAACAATTTGTAAGTAGTAATAATAATAAGATTCCTGCAGACTTTATTATTGGGGTAAAAATGATCCAAAAATATATTATTTTGAACCTAATTAAATATAGAATGTAAAATAATATCCTAAATTTTAATTTCTTAAATCTTTGATTTTTTCATAATTTTTTTATAACTTTAAGTTTAAATAAATTAGATCTTTTTTGTTATAATTTTTTACAACTCAGTCGATTAATTTAAAACAGTTTGTACAATTAAACCTTCTTGCAGACTTTACTTTTGGGTAAAAAGTATCAAAAAACAGTTTATATTGAGCGTTATTAAATATATAATGTAAAATAATATAATAAATTTAAATAACTTGAATCTTTTTAATTTTTTATAATTTTTTTTAATATATATATATATATATATATATATATATTAAATAAATTACATCTTTTATTTTTTTATAATTTTTTATAACTCAGTCGATTAATTTAAAACAGCTCGTACGATAAAAAGCTTTCTGCACACATATTTTTGGGTAAAACTCATCAAAACAAGGCTCATTTCGAGCCCAATTAAATATAGAATATAAAATAGTATCATAAATTTAAATTTCTTAAATATTTTATGTATGTATTGGATGTTGATTGCAGAGAAATTCGTATCTGCTATATGTAGAATATTTTCTTTAATTACAGGATGAAACTTCTTATCACCCTAGTAGTAGTCTGCTTCGCACGTATAGCGTATTCAAAAGATACATTGGAAAATTGCTTATGTTGGGATGATTATAAAGCTAAAGTAAATTCCGACGGAAAAGTATCCTGCCATGGAACACGTGTGTTCGTCATAAAACCTTGTAATTTACCACTACCTCCTAGATGTGTTTGCACTGAAGACATAGTAACAGGCATTTTAACCGATAAGGAGGGAACCTGGTGTTCCCAAAGCAGCAATGGTAACCTGGTGAAGAAATGGCCATGTGAGAACAAGGATGATTGGGCTGCATATAAAATTAAATACGACGAGTTTGAAAAGAAGTATCTAGCAAAACAGTAGTTTCAAATATTTTATGTAAATAAATAAATCTTTGATTGTTTAAACAACTAGTGTTTTCTAAAGTACTCGCCCCCTCCCCCCACTACATGTAATCATAAACCGTGAAGCATTCAATGCATGAAGGAAAAAGTTCAACACGAATGAACCTAAAAGAACAGCTTGTACAATAAAAACCTTCCTGCAGACATTATTTTTAGGTAAAAATTATTTAAAAAAAGCTTATTCTGAGACCAATTAAACATAGAATGTAAAATAATATCATAAATTTCAATTTATTAAACCATTGATTTTTTATTCTTTTTTTATATCTCGTCGCTTAATTTAAAACAACTCGTACATTAAAAACCTTCCTGCAGACTTTATTTTTGGGTGAAAATTATAAACAAAATAGCTTATTATGTGCCCAATTAAATATAGAATGTAAAATAATATCATAAATGTAAATTACTTAAATCTTTGATTTTTTATTATTTTGCTATAACTCAGTCGATTAATTTAAAACAGCTCATACACTAAAAACCTTCCTACAGACTTTAGTTTTAGATAAAAATTATCAAATAGTAACTCATTTTAAACCCAATTAAATATAGAATATAAAATAATATTATAAATTCAAATTTCTTAAATCTTTGATTTTTGTATCCGTTTTTCTAACTCGGTCAATTAATTTAAAATATCCCGTACAAGAAAAAGCTTCCTGTGGACTTTATTTTTGGGTGAAAATTATAAAAAAATAACTTATTTTAAGTCCAATTAAATATAGAATTTAAAATAATATAATAAATTTTAATTTCTTAAATCTTTGATTTTTTTATCATTTTTTTTTAATTCAGTCTTTTAATTTAAAAAAAAACTGTATAATAAAAGCTTTCTGCAAACTTTATTTTCGAGTGATAATTATCAAAAAGTGATTCATTTTAAGCCCAATTAAAAATAGAATATAAAATAATATCAAAAATTAAAATTTCTTAAATCTTTGATTATTTATCATTTTTTACTCAGTCGATTAGTAAAAAAAATCGTATAATAAAAACCTTGCTGCAGACTTTATTTTCGAGTTAAAATTATCAAAAGTGACTTATTTTATGCCCAATTAAATATAGAAAATAAAATAATATCAAAAATTAAATTTCTTAAATTTTTGATTTTTTATCATTTTTTATAACTCATTCGATTAATTTAAAACAGCTTGTGCTATAAAACCCTTCTTGCAGACTTTATTTTCAGGGGAAAATGATCAGAAAATTACTGATTTTAAGCCCAATTAAATATAGAATGTAAAATAATATCATAAATTTAAATTTCTTATATTTTTGATTATTTATCATTTTTTATAACTCAGTCGATTAGTAAAAAAAAATCGTTTAAAAAAAACCTTTCTGCAGACTTTATTTTCGAGTTAAAATTATCAAAAAGTGACTCATTTTATACCCAGTTAAATATAGAATATAGAATTATGTAAAAAATTAAAATTTCTTAAATATTTGATTTTTTTATTATTTTTTATAACTCAGTCGATTAATTTTAAACAGTTTGTGCAGTAAAACCCTTCTTGCAGACTTTATTTTTAGGTGAAAATAATCAGAAAATGATTTATTTTGAGCCCAATTGAATATAGAATGTAAAATAATGTCATAGATTTAAATTTCTTAAATCTTTGATTTTTTATAATTTTTTATAACTCAGTCGATTATTTTAAAACAGCTCGTACACTAAAAACCGTCATGCAGACTTTATTTTTGGGTGAAAATGATCAAAAAATGTCTTATTTTGAGCCCAATTAAATATAAAATGTAAAATAATAAAAGAAATTTAAATTTCTTAAATCATTGATTTTTTATCATTTTTTCTAACTCAGTCGATTAATTTAAAACAGCCCGTAATATTATTTTAATTAAAACTAATATATATATATATATATATATATATATATATATATATATATATATATATATATATATATATATATAGTGCAGTACTTCTTGCCATTGTCATATATATATATTATATATATATATATATATATATATATATATATATATATATATATCAAATAAAGGACTTTTTCTTTTATATTTTCTGGTATTATTATTTATGGTAATCACAAAGTCGAAAGAGCAGCGCACGTGTAACCCCACTCCTCCGAAATATGTTTATAAAGTTACCAAGTTACTTAAATGCTACAGAGTTTATCTAATGTTGCATTTATTATAATGATAATCATGTAAGTAAAACCATATTAATAATGTGATTCAATTTATGTTGCGAAAAATTACTATTTTTAATATATTTTTTGTAATATAATTATATTAATAAATATAGTAGAATACAAAATCAAATAATTTAACAATTTGTGAATAATAATCAATCTTTGGGTCCTTCTGTCGTGTATAAACGTATGTGTATAAGTTTAGCTTTTATAAAAATCTGACACATTATACATTAATCAAATACATAAATGTGCGTTATCTTAAATATGTTATACCATCATCTTAGTACTACAACTAGGTAACTTGATGTTATACGTTCTTAAGTTATCCAGTCAAAATGTATGTAAGATGTTCACTTGAATATTACAACTAGATAGCACTACTTTATTATGATGTAGTTTATTAACTGTGTTTGATTAATTATTACGAAAAATTTAAAATCAATTTTTTGAAAAACGGGTTTCTTTTAAGTTATCTAATTGTAGGTGGCGATATAACATAATTAAGATAACGCACATTTATGTATTTGATTAATGTATAATGCGTCAGATTTATCATATTAATACAATTTCTATCATAGTGATATTATCCATTCAATTTATGAGACCTACAAAGTTTATATGATGTAGGTGAATACAAGCATGAAACTGTTATACTACCATAGGTAACAGACCAATCCAATTTTTACAAGAACATCTGAACTTACAGAATAGATACCTGTTATATGTTTTAATTTATTTTCTAATCATTCCAGGACTAAATTTTTGATTGCCGTAATAGTAGTGTGTCTAGCAGGTCTAGCCCATTCAAAAATTACACTGGAAAATTGCCAATGTTGGGATAACTATGAAGCTAAAGAAGATTCCAGTGGCAAAATTTCGTGTCATGGAAAATTATTGCTTGCAATAAAACCATGTAATTTGCCACAACCGCCAAAATGTATTTGCACTGAAGACACAATATCAGACATTCTGACGGATGAGGTTGGTACCTGGTGTTTCAAATCCTCAAGCAACAAGGCTGGTGTTATACAGAAATATTGGGAATGTGAGAACAAGGATGAGTGGGCTTCGTATAAAATTAAGTACGAGGAGTTCGAAAAGAATAATAAAGTTTAATTGTATATACAAATATTTTATAATAAATATAATAATATTAATAATAATACTAAATTTATTATCTAACAAACAGTGTCTAATTGCAGGATAACAATAGCATTATTTTAATTAAAACTAATATATAGAATATATAGAGTATATAATATAGAATATATAGAATATATAGAATATATAGAATATATAGAATATATAGAATATATAGAATATATAGAATATATAGAATATATAGAATATATAGAATATATAGAATATATAGAATATATAGAATATATAGAATATATAGAATATATAGAATATATAGAATATATAGAATATATAGAATATATAGAATATATAGAATATATAGACTAGCAAGTCTATCTCTGTTAATAATTATAATATATTTTGAATACTGTCATGGAATATATCTTTATAAAACTGATTCGCAATTTTTTTGGCATATGCGAGGAGCTTTTAAAAGCAAATTGTTTTTTACCGTGAAAGTGAGAAAAATATATAAAAAATAATAATAATAGACTTTATTCTTCAAGAATTTAAGAATACACAGCACAACAGCACAAAACATCAGCCAACTATCCAAACGTCAGCATTTATCACTACTAGTCACAGTCACGAGTAGTAACCAAACGTACAGAGCCATTGCTGTTCTCAAGTAATAACTTGGTATTTTAAATATATGACGAATGGTAAAAAATGTTAAAAAAAAATTTTTGTTAAATATTATTATTAAAACTGGTCTAACTCATCAATCATGTTAAAAAATAAAATTAAAATTAAAAACATTTAAAGGTATGTAATAAAACACAAATTATTTTTATAAAAATCTGTTGTTTCATTTCGAAATGGAGTGTACCGAAAACACGTATTCAACTCCCCCGCATTAAGTCATCGCCTGGCATCATTCTAACAATTAAACACTTTGTTACAAACAATAAATTTTGATGACAGACATTTATGTGATAATTTCAATTGTTAGTAATCGCACAATCATTAATGGGCCATATAAAATCTTAAATTTATACCACTAATTTGCGATTTTGGGCGTAACACATATAAAACCCAGCTGGTCACAAATTTAACACATAATTCATCCAGTATTTACTTGACTAAGTTTATAATAATGTAAGTTATTTTGACTTTATTAACTAAATTGTATGCTATATTAAGCCTTAAAATTCGGTGTAATTATTATGGAGCAAAACATTTTGAAGCTTTCCTCTTTAAACATATTATGTATAATAATATCTGAGTTATTACTCAGATATTAAAATTGTGAGCAACATTTTTTGAGAAATTTACAAAAATCAATAGTAACCTATTCTTCCAACAAGTTAACTTTATTTGAAAATTATAAAGAGAATAGTGGACTTACAAACTTATGCATTAAAGCTTTTTTTTAGACAATTTTATTGGGATCAACATGTATTTTAAGTTTGAATCATGTGAGCAAACATTTTTGGGAAATTTACAAAAATCAATAGTAACCTATTTTCTACCAACAAGTTGCAACTTCATTTGAAGATTATAAAGAAAATAGTGAACTTACAAATATATACATTAAAGCTTTATTGTAGACAATTTTATTGGGATCAATATGTATTTTGAGTTCAATCATGTGACCAAACATTTTTGAGAAATTTACAAAAAACCATAGTGATCTAATTTCTATCAAGAAGTTGCAACTTCACTTAAAGATTATAAAGAAAATAGTGAACTTACAAACATATGCATTAAAGCTTTTTTGTAGACAATTTTATTGGGATCAACATGTATTTTGAGTTTGAATCATGTGAGCAAACATTTTTGAGAAATTTACAAAAATCAATAGTAACTTATTTTCTACCAACAAGTTGCAACTTCATTTGAAAATTATAAGGAAAATAGTGGACTTAGAAACATATGCATTGAAGCTTTTTGGTAGACAATTTTATTAGGATTACTATGTATTTTGAGTTTCTTTTTATCAAAATATATTAAATAATTTTGCATTACAATTTATCACAGATATATTTTATTTTATTATATTATATTATTTATTTAATTCTATTTTTACACATTTCTAATAAAATGTGTAAAAATAAAATTAAATAAATATATATATATATATATATATATATATATATATAGATATATATATATATATATATATATATATATATATATAATATAATAAAATAAAATATGTGTGCCATAAATTCGAATGCAAAATTATTTAATATATTTTGATAAAAAAAAACTCAAAATACATAGTAATCCTAATAAAATTGTCTACAAAAAGCTTCAATGCATATATTTGTAAGACCATTATAATCTTTAAATAAAGTTGTAACTTGGTAGAAATTAGGTTACTATGGATTTTTGTAAAATTATCAAAAATGTTTGCTCACATGATTAAAATTCAAAATTCAAGGTGTTCCCAATGAAATTGTCTACAAAAAAAACATAAATGCATATTTTTGTAAGTCCACTATTTTCTTTATAGTCTTCAAATAAAGTTGCAACTTGTTGGAAGAAAATAACTTACTATGGATTTATGTAATTTCTCAAAAATGTCTACTCACATGATTAAAACTCAAAATACATAGTGATCCCAATAAAATTGTCTACAAAAAAGCTTTAATGCATATGTTTGTAAGACTATTATCTTCTTTATAATCTTCAAATGAAGTTGCAACTTATTAGTAGGAAATAGGCTACTATGATTTTTGTAAATTTATCAAAAATGTTTGCTCACATGATTCAAACTTAAAATACATGATGATCCCAATAAAATTGTCTACAGAAAAGCTTGAATGCATATGCTTGTAAAACCACTATTTATTTTATAATCTTCAAATGAAGTTGCAACTTGTTGGAAGAAAATAGATTATTATGGATTTTTATAAATATCTCAAAACTGTTTACATGATGATCCCAATGAAATTGTCTACAGAAAAGCTTTAATGCATATGTTTGTATGACCACTAGTTTCTTTATAATCTTCAAATGAAGTTGCAACTTGTTGGTAGAAATTACATTACTATGGATTTTTGTAAATTTCTCAAAAATGTTTGCTCACATGATTAAAACTCAAAACACATGGTGATGCCAATGAAATTAATATTAGTCCTGTTTATGCACCTAAATGCCTAGGCACTTGTATGTTCGTACATAATTATACTATTATTTTTTAATTTTTATAGGAAGAAATTGTTGATCATCTTAGTAGTGCTGTACTGCGCTGCTCTGGTATACTCACAGATTTATACAGAAAAAAATTGTGAGTGCAAAGACGGCTATGAAGTCAAAACATATAACGGGAATATACCTTACTGCAGAGAAATAGTAGAGACTAAAATGGAGTCTTGTAAGCAACTTTAAGGCAAGAGTGTAGTCAAGATATTTGATAATAAATAAATGTCTAATAATAAATAAATCTTTAATAGTACAACAACTGTTTTTTAGCCATATATTTTACTTTATCATATAAATGTATGATTCAAAAATTACAGTGTGCATTTTTTTATAGCGAAAATTTTCGTAATTCTAACATTATTGCTATAATACTATAATATGAAAACGAAGACAATATTTTGACGCCCACCCATTTGTCAGTTATGACGTGCTGTACGTGTGTACTGACACAATGGTGGGGGTCGCGGGTTCGAATCCCATCGACGGTGGCATTTTTTATGTTTTTTTATTCAATAATTTAAGTAGTAAGGGTTTTTTTCTACGGTGAGTACTGTTTATGCAGCATCTAAGAATATAATCATAGTTTATAAATAACTCGTCTTTATACAACCAAGCCCTAGTGTTTTGTAATCACGAATTTAACTGACTCTGAACAATTTTAAAAAAAATGTATGTATGTATATATGTATGTATGTATATATAAATGCATGTATGTATGTATGTATGAATGCATGTATGTATGTATGTATGTATGTATGTATGTATGTTCTAATTCATGATTATAAAACACTTGAAGACAGTTGTGGTGATGGCCATACTACTTTTTTTTCAGTTGTCAACAATTTGACTTGTACGTAAATTGTATAAAGTCTTAGTTCGGCTAGCTCGGTAAATTCGCCTCCATTGACCATTAACCCAAGCCCGACGGGGTTTTAAAGAGGGCCGTCGAAACAGGTCGAGCTGCGCCCCATCCCCCCGAAAAACCCGTGTCCGGCCCCGGCCCCGGCAGCGCAGTCGGCCGTAATTGAGATTAAATCCCGGTCCTTTGCAGCGGAATGGGGTAAACGGGACGGGAACAAATGGGGCTCCAAGTAACGTGCAATCGGTTGCGTAATAGAGGGGACGAGGGTACTTTATTGAAACAATAGGACTGGCTGGAGTGTATTGTCACTGAAGACAGTTTATGTACTTTAACCGTAATCACTCTAAAGTCTAAATACTAGACTAAGTTAATAAACAATTGCTAGACAAAAACACCCTAATAAACCAATTAAATAAGTGTTTTTTTGTTTTTCAAGTATACCAACATAAACAATAACTTTCTTAAGGCCGTTTTAGACCAGACAATTTCTTGAATTAAAAGTTGTTGAAGAAATGAATTTATATATTGACTAAGAAATTGTATTGTTTAGTTGATGATGATACAAAACAAATTCCGAATTAAGTTTTGGTTCGCGATCATGTATTTGAATTTGAACGTCGCAAGACAGTTCTGGAAACTGTTTTAATAAAAATCATTCAAAACAAAAGAATTATAAAACAACAACAACATGACAATAACAGTGATTATTACAAAATTGTTTTAATCATAAAATGTTACGGATAACATTGTAATGCAGACTTCAAGTCATTTGAAATAGTGGACGGGTGTAGTTTGGTTGGTAGGGGCCGCCCGCCCACCCCACCTTTGTTCGCATAGTTTTTTCCTTAGGATAACATTGTTTCTGAAATTGTTTAAACATTAATTAAACGTTTATATCCAGTGAAAAAACCATGCGAGCAGAGGTGGGGTGGGCGGGCGTTCCCTACCAACCAAACAATGCCCGTCCACTATTATCCATTACTTTCTATGATTAAATTATTTTCATTTATAAATTAACGCCTAATTTATAAAAAAAAAAATGTGAGAAACAATGTAGTGCATAGTTCAATTCATTTGGAATCGTGGACGGGCATAATCTGGTTGGTGTGGGCCACCCGCCCACCCCACCATTGCTCGCATAGTTTTTTCACTGGATACAGACGTTTAATTATTGTTTAAACAATTTCAGGAACAATGTTATCCTAAGGAATAAACTATGCGAACAGAGGTGGGGTGGGCGGGCGGCCCCTACCAACCAAACTACACCCGTCCACTATTTCAAATGACTTGAAGTCTGCATTACACTGTTATCCGTAACATTTTATGATTAAAGCAATTTCATTAATAGATTTAGAATAGGTTTTATAAAAGCTAGGCAAGTATAACTCGTGACTACATTGTTAGATGTTACCTAAATTGTTTTTAACTTTTCATTTCATAGCGTTATGTACCTCTATTCATATATGGCAACGTCGCATTATGTGTCAACGTTGGCAACCGTGTCTTAAATTTCATTTGTAAAATAAATGCGGAAAACAATGTAGTACAGAGTTCACTATCATTTTGTTGTTGTTTTGTAATAGTTTTGTTTTGTATGATTTTTATTAATCAAAACAACTGACATCGGTTATCCCGGTACCCCACATTGCACAAGTTGCTAGGTTTTCGCTTAACTGTTCACAATAAATGATAGAGAATGACTGAAATAGATACATTCTTCAAGTAAATATGTCTATAAAAGATTAGAAGAAGCACCTCATGCCAGCCTAGCAGGGTTACAAACTGGTGCTACAAAATATCCCGATAGGGTACGCTATACCCCAATGCGACTAATTAAGGGTTAAAAGAACAGCAAACTTAAAGCTAAATATTTACGCACATATAAGATGAGTCAACATTTATTCAATTTCTCTACAACACACCCTCTGTTTTCTGTTTACCACAGAGTAATTTTCATCAAGTTGCTGGTAACAGCTTCGGCACGTTGTTGAAATTAATTTCCTACGCGCGCCCCCCGTTCTCCCACCGTTCAACCCGCCCCCACAAAATTATTATTGTTATTAGCGTTCCGTTTCTGCGTGCGCCAAATTTACGCCACCAACGTGCGTCCCTCTGCCGGAAGCACGTGTCGCATCAAACGCGCGCCTCTCTCCATCTTTGTCTCTCCCTTTTCCGTTTCCGCTTTGCGAGCGGAGCGTTGCTTAATAGCGCCTTTGTTTCGCCCGCGCGCGCCAGAGACTTGGGGAATGTGGGGAAGGATCAATTATGTAACTCGCAGACGCGTCGGAGCGTTCCAATTGATGAACAGGAGATGTATTTTGCAATAACGCTTTACTAATGATGCTGCAGATGGAATTAGTCATAGTTTTAGAGACAATGGTGAACTGGTGACAGGCTAAATACAGGTTGGTTCGATTTGAACTGGATGGATTGTTTATGTAACTAGGCGGATAGGTACAATTTTTATAATTTCACAATATTTATAACAATCAACTTATATAGGATTAACTAGAAATAGTGTATTATCACGAGAGAGAAAAAACTATGTGAACAAAGGTAGGGTAAGTAGGTGTTCAAATGCATAGTTTGGTTGGTCTTGAATCACCTAAACCTCCACATTTGAATGCATTGATTTCTTATATGGATAAAAGGTGTTAGATTTGTTAAACTATTCGAAAATTGTGTAATCCTATGAAAAAACTAGGTAAACAAAGGTGGGGTGGATGGGTGGCCCCTACCAACTAGACTATGCACATTCATTATCTCAAGTGACTTGAACTCTACACTACATTGTTCCCTATATTTTTATAAATTTAAATTAAATTTAAATTAATAAATGAAATTGATTGAATCATAGAAAGTATCATAAGGGTAATAGTGTAGTGCAGAGTACCAGCCATTTGAAATAGTGCAGTGTTTCAAAATTGAAAATCTAAGACAAAATAAACAAAATAAACAAAATAAACAAATTAAACAAAATAAACAAAATAAACAAATTAAACAAAATAAACAAAATAAACAAAATAAACAAAATAAACAAAATAAACAAAATAAACAAAATAAACAAAATAAACAAAATAAATAAAATAAATAAAATAAACAAAATAAACAAAATAAACAAAATAAACAAAATAAACAAAATAAACAAAATAAACAAAATAAACAAAATAAACAAAATAAACAAAATAAACAAAATAAACAAAATAAACAAAATAAACAAAATAAACAAAATAAACAAAATAAACAAAATAAACAAAATAAACAAAATAAACAAAATAAACAAAATAAACAAAATAAACAAAATAAACAAAATAAACAAAATAAACAAAATAAACAAAATAAACAAAATAAACAAAATAAACAAAATAAACAAAATAAACAAAATAAACAAAATAAACAAAATAAACAAAATAAACAAAATAAACAAAATAAACAAAATAAACAAAATAAACAAAATAAACAAAATAAACAAAATAAACAAAATAAACAAAATAAACAAAATAAACAAAATAAACAAAATAAACAAAATAAACAAAATAAACAAAATAAACAAAATAAACAAAATAAACAAAATAAACAAAATAAACAAAATAAACAAAATAAACAAAATAAACAAAATAAACAAAATAAACAAAATAAACAAAATAAACAAAATAAACAAAATAAACAAAATAAACAAAATAAACAAAATAAACAAAATAAACAAAATAAACAAAATAAACAAAATAAACAAAATAAACAAAATAAACAAAATAAACAAAATAAACAAAATAAACAAAATAAACAAAATAAACAAAATAAACAAAATAAACAAAATAAACAAAATAAACAAAATAAACAAAATAAACAAAATAAACAAAATAAACAAAATAAACAAAATAAACAAAATAAACAAAATAAACAAAATAAACAAAATAAACAAAATAAACAAAATAAACAAAATAAACAAAATAAACAAAATAAACAAAATAAACAAAATAAACAAAATAAACAAAGAAACAAAATTCAAAAATTCAAAAATTCAAAAATTCAAAAATTCAAAAATTCAAAAATTCAAAAATTCAAAAATTCAAAAATTCAAAAATTCAAAAATTCAAAAATTCAAAAATTCAAAAATTCAAAAATTCAAAAATTCAAAAATTCTAAAATTCAAAAATTCAAAAATTTTGAAATTTTTGTTTATTTTGTATTTTGTCTACACTCTGCATTATCTCTATTTTAAAAAGTAATTTATATTATTTAATTTATAAATTCTCAAATAATTTATGTTTTTTTTAGATTTAATTAGAAATATTATTTTAATATTGCTAAATAAAGCTCAAATTATGATTGCAGTGCCCGATTTAACAGCTACCGAAAGTCTATTATTATTTTTGTGTGCCTTTCTGTGTGTCCCCGGCTAAATAAATGTTGAAAGAAGCGCCTGACTGGTCCTGTGTCTCTAATCAAATTAACGTCGAGCGTCCCCGTTCTGTACAACCCCGCGTTCCACTGTAAAGTTTGTTCGGCAATTTCGCAATTCCACCGGGGACAATTGCGCGCGTCCTCGTTAACCGTGGGGCATGGATGAAAAATGCGACAAACAGGATGTTTTACAAGTTTATGTCAGTGGAATACAAAGAGTAATTATAATATACGTATGGCAAGTGTTAAGGGGCGTATACATAAGTTCATAAACTATTACTACAGTTAATAAATATATTGCATGAAATATGCGAGAGTTTTAATTATCGATTTTCGTATGTAATATAAACATAAAATATAAAAAAAATTGTTGTGGTTTTATGTATTGAAGAGTTTTTGTAAGGAAAATGCTAATAAAGGACCTTTCCTTTATTGGTATTTTCCTTACAAAAACTCTTCAATACATAAAACCACAACATTTTTTTATATATAAACCCACCCATTGCCTTCTACAATTCATAAAATAACACTGAATATACCTACAAATAATACATTTTTTTTTATATTTTATGTTTATATTACATACGAAAATCGATAATTAAAACTCTCGCATATTTCATGCAATATATTTATTAACTGTAGTAATAGTTTATGAACTTATGTATACGCCCCTTAACACTTGAAACACACTGAATATACCTACAATTAATAAATGTAGTTCATAATATATATTGCTATACTTAAATTAGAAACAATAATGTTTTTGTTGTAACTAATTTCTATTTATCAATGTAAAAATTCCATTTGTTTGCATCGCGTATGGTAATAACCGGTATTTGTTAATCGTTCGGCTATTATTATAATCATACTCGCCATTAGAGTGATATCAATTAATGTCAAACGAAATTGTTATGACACTATTACGATTCTTTATTTAGTTACAAACAATAGAATAATGGTTTATTAACCAAGATAAGTGTACATAAAATAAGAACAAAATAGACTTTCTTTTTTCCCTATTGTTCTGTTCATTTTTTAGCAATAAAATAATTTAATGTTCGCAACAATATAAAAAATATTCATTTTACAACGACCACCGTGCAATTATAGCGATGTAATTAGAAGTTAATTAAATTAAGATTATAAACAAATTAGATTAAATATAAATTTTTTAAATGCTCCAATAAGGCAACACGCAGCCTTTTTGAAGCATTAAAAAAATTTATATCTAATCTAATTTGTTTATAATCTTAATCTAATTAACTTCTAATTACATCGCTATAATTTTGCGGTGGTAGTTGTAAAATGAATATTTTTTATATTGTTGCGAACATTAAATTATTTCATTGCTACAAAATGAACAAAACAATAAGGAAAAAAGAAAGTCTAAAGTCTACCACGGCCAATAAATAATAATCGATTTGAAAATATGAAATAATTTTCGAGAATTTTTGAACCACTAAATATAACTAAATATTCTATATATATCTAATATTGTTTCCACGTATTATTAGGTTTTAGTTCGATTCTCTAGATACGACATGGAGTATAGGCCATAAAGATATTACTAATGAATTTCTTTGTACTCCCACGAAACCGGTATCATATTCTTCAAATCTCCGACTAATAGCATTAAATTATTAATCAGCAGCTCGTTTTAATGCAATCGCGTGCTCGCTCTTTGTCCTCAACAGGTGAATCCACTCTGCCCCACCTTGCATCAATAGATAATAAACTGTAAATAAAAGATGAGCTCATGATGTTCGGAACGTAATAAACGAATCCAATTGATGTTGAGTGTTGTTCGCGTAACTAATTGAATTTAATAGTAAAATGTAAGTATATACATATCTATTGTTTTATTATGTTTACTTTTAATTACTTGTAAATAGAAACAATCAAAAGAAGCTTGATGTCTTCTCATTTTTAGTAGCGTAACATCCGAGGATTGGTATACACCAGCGTTGCTAGAGACCTACTTGTAAAATATCGTACTAACTGGACGAAAATTAACGTACAACGAAGCGAAATTAAAAAAATTACAATTAAATTAAATTTAAAAATTTATTTGAATCACTAACGGAACAAATAAAAATTTTCCTAAATACATATACAGGGTGTCTCTAAATATGGAATAAATTCGAAAAAACTTTTATTTATTATTTGATAATATGCCACCTATTTAATATAATTTTTTTTAATTTAATTTAATATATTACTACATATATACAGGGTGTCCCTAAAGTATGTGATAAATTTGATTAAACACTTATTTATAATTTTTGGAAAAGTTACTTTTATTTTAGTTTAAAATTATATTAAATTTTAATATTTATTTGAATCACTGATAGCAAAATTAAAAAAATATCTTATATTTGCGTACGATAATAATTTAATATCGATAGAGTTTATCGATGATTTTTGTTCATAATTATCGTAAGAGAATTACCGTAAATATACAAAAATTATCGTACATGTACGATAATTTTCGTGTATATGTGGTAATTTTCGTACATGTACGATAATTATGAATAAATATCATTTTTTTTTATTCATAATTTTCGTACATGTACGAAAATTACCATAAATACACGAAAATTATCGTACATGTACGATAATTTTCGTATATTTACGGTAATTCTCTTACGATAATTATGAACAAAAATCATCGATAAACTCTATCGATATTAAATTATTATCGTACGCAAATATAAGATATTTTTTTATTTTTTCTATCAGTGATTCAAATAAATATTAAAATTTAATATAATTTTAAACTAAAATAAAAGTAACTTTTCCAAAAATTATAAATAAAGGTTTAATCTAATTTATCACATACTTTAGGGACACCTTCTATATATGTAGTAAT
The DNA here is from genome assembly GCA_963942505.1 of Lordithon lunulatus. Lineage (NCBI taxonomy): Eukaryota > Metazoa > Arthropoda > Insecta > Coleoptera > Staphylinidae > Lordithon > Lordithon lunulatus. Next base: position 61,378,019 of record OZ012668.1, on the reverse strand, counting down.
ATATTAAATTAAATTAAACATTTTTAATATAAAAAAGTGGCATATTATCAACAGATTTAAAAGTTTTATCGAATTTATTCCATACTTACTACAGGGACACCCTGTATATGTATTTTGGAAAAAAATTATTTAGAAGACTTGTAGAATATTTGTACCATAAAAAATAAATTATTGTTTTTAGTGACGCCATCTCGGATTAATTTACAACTTTATTATTAACAATCAGTTGAAAATATATAATATTTGTACCATATTTTCATTTAATAAATGTATGATAATTATAGTACATCCGATAACACTGGTATACATCAAGGACTCTATACAAAAAGACGTCTCATGATGGAATTTTAGTTTACTAGCCTTAAAAACACTAATAAACCAAAATTCTACAATTTATTCAAATTGTGAATATCCACATTTTGCGTTAGCTAGAATACATGTTTTCACATAACAAATACAGTTATATATATGAAAATTAATATTTTATATAACCAATACATTATTTTTATAGGTTTAAATACTTTGTATTACCCCTGCTATTCGTAGCTGTAACATCTCAGCTAATAAAAGTGGAAGATTGCAATTGCTGGGATGAATTTGAAGCTCGTATTGTTAATGACAAAGTATTGTGCGTTGGAAAGATTCTTCGCAGTTTGCAGCAATGCAATGTGCCCAAACCACCGATGTGTGTCTGTACTGAACAGGAGGTTACCGGCATTTTGAATGATGGCGAGGGTACGTGGTGTTTTAATGCTGTGGCTACTAGAGTGGATAAACAGAAATGGGAGTGTGAGAACAAAGAAGCATGGGCTCAGTACAAGATTGATTACGCTGAATACGAAAGGAAGGCCAAAAAGGAATAAATTTGAAATGGGAAATTAATTTTAAACTAATATTAAATTTTTTGTATAATCGCTTTGCTTGAATTATTATCATGTATATATATATATATATATATATATATATATATATATATATATATATATATATATATATATATATATGATTACATCTTGTATGATATATAATATTAAAAGTTTAAATAAATAAATATAAAATAATGTATCGCCTATGTACCACAATAGGTCCGTGAAGAGCCGCAGTGCACACAGCCTAGAAGCAGGAGCTGTACTCACCGTAAAAAATTAAAAAAAAGACTATGTAAGAATACCAGATGAAATACTCGTCATCCAACAAAAGTCAAATATTGACACAAATAGTCATGACTTATGTTTTGTTAATTTTTATTTGAAGAAAAGTTATTAAAACAAGTTGTTTAGTTTTATAAATAATAGCCATATGCCATATTTCAATTAAATACAAAAACTTTTTAATTTAACCACTAATCAAGGATGGCATTGAAACATAAAAAAGCCGAATAACATTTTGAAAAATTGTGTATGTACATAATTAATAATTTTAAACAACTTATTTTAATGTAAAATATTTGTATCGCTAACCAAAAGGGTATTTAACCTGAAAATATGATTAATTGTTTCAGGTAAAGTGGCATTTTGGTAAATGATACGAAGAAAAATTATTAAAATAAGTTGTTTAGTTATATAAATTATAGCCTTGTGGTGAATTTCAGTTAAATTCATAAACTTTTTAATTTAACCACCAATCAAGGATGGCCTTGAAACATAAAAAATCCGAATTACATTTTGAAAGTTTGTGTATATACATAATTAATAATTCTAAACAACTTATTTTAATGAACAATATTTGTATCACTAACCAAAAGAGTATTTAACCTGAAAATATGATCAATTGTTTCAGGTAAAATGGTATTTTGAATGATGATACGAAGAAACATTATTAAAATAAGTTGTTTAGTTATATAAATCATAGCCTTGTGGCGAATTTCAGTTAAATTCATAAACTTTTATATTTAACCACTAATCAAGGATGACCTTGAAATATAAAAAAATACGAATTACATTTTGAAAATTTGTGTGTGTATATAATTAATAATTCTAACCAACTTATTTTAATGAAAAATATTTGTATCACTAACCGAAAGGGTATTTAACCTGTAAATATGATCAATTGTTTCAAGTAAAGTGGCATTTTGGTTGATGACATGTAGAAAATTTATTGAAATAAGTTGTTTAGTTTTATAAATAATTGCCTTGTAGTAAATTTCAATTAAATTTAAAAAAATTTTAATTTAACCACTAATCAAGGATGATCTGGAAATATAAAAAATCCGAATTACATTTTGAAAATTTGTGTGTGTACATAATTAATAATTATAAACAACTTATTTTAATGTAAAATATTTGTATCACTAATCAAAGGAGTATTTAACCTGAAAATATGATCAATTGTTTCAGGTAAAGTGGCATATTGGTTGATGGTACGAAGAAAAATGATTAAAATAAGTTGTTTAGTTATATAAATTATAGACTTGTGGCGAATTTCAGTTAAATTCATAAACTTTTTAATTTAACCACCAATCAAGGATGGCCTTGAAACATAAAAAATCCGAATTTCAATTTAAAAGTTTGTGTGTGTACATAATTAATAATTATAAACAATTTATTTTAATGTAAAATATTTGTATCACTAACCAAAAGAGTATTTAACCTGAAAATATGATCAATTGTTTCAGATAAAGTGGCATTTTGGTTGATGATACGAAAAAAAGTTATTAAAATAAGTTGTTTAGTTTTATAAATAATAGCATTATAGCGAATTTCAATTAAATTTAAAAACTTTTATATTTAACCACTAATCAAGGATGACCTTGAAATATAAAAAATGCGAATTACATTTTGAAAATTTGTGTATATACATAATTAATAATTCTAAGCAACTTACTTTAATATAAAATATTTGTATCACTAACCTAAAGGGTATTTAACCTGAAAATATGATCATTTGTTTCAGGTAAAGTGGTATTTTGGTTGACGATACGAAGAAAAATTATTAAAATAAGTTGTTTAGTTATATAAATTATAGCCTTGTGGCGAATTTCAATTAAATTTAAAAACTTTTTAATTTAACCACTAATCAAGGATGGCCTTGAAACATAAAAAAAACCGAATTACATTTTAAAAATTTGTGTATGTACATAATAAATAATTCTAAACAACTTATTTTAATATAAAATATTTGCATCACTAACCAAACTATGCCTGTCCACTATTTCAAACGACTTGAACTATGCACTACATTATTTTTCAAATATATTTTTTAATTAGTTTTAAGTTAATAAATGACATTAATTTAATCAAATAAAATAACGGATAATAGTGTAGTGCATAGTTCAAGTCGTTTGAAATAATGGACGGGCATAGTTGGGTTGGTGGGGGCCGCCCACCCACCCCACCTTTGCTTGCCTAGTTTTTCCATAAGATAACATTCTTCTTGGAATAGTTTAAACAATATAAAACATCTATATCCAATAAAAAAAAACTATGCGAGCGAAGGTGGGGTGGGCGGGCGTCCCCTACCAACCAAACTATGCCCGTCCACTATTTAAAACGACTTGAACTATGCATTAGATTATCTATGACATATATTTTTTTAAATTAGTTTTAAAAGAATAAATGACATTAATTTAATCATAGAAAATAACGGATAATAGTGTAATGCATAGTTCAAGTCGTTCGAAATAGTGGACGGACATAGTTTGGTTGGTAGGGGACGCCCGCCCACCCCACCTTCGCTTGCATAGTTTTTTCATTGGATATAGATTTTTTATATTGTTTAAACTATTCCAAGAAGAGTGTTATCCTATGGAAAAAGTATGCAATACAAATACTAAAATATTTGAAAATATTATCAATTGTTTCAGGTAAAGTGGCATTTTGGTGAACGATACGAAGAAAAGTTATTAAAACAAGTTGTTTAGTTTTATAATTAATAGCCTTGTAGCGAATTTCATTAAATTTAAAAACTTTTTAATTTAACCACTAATCAAGGATGACCTTGAAACCAAAAAAAAATCAAATAACATTTTCAAAGTTTGTATGTATACATAATTAATAATTCTAAACAACTTATTTTAATGTAAAATATTTGTATCACTAACCAAAAGAGTATTTCATCTGAGAATATGATCAATTGTTTCAGGTAAAGTGGTATTTCGGTTGATGATACGAAGAAAAATTATTAAAATAAGTTGTTTAGTTTTATAAATAATAGCCTTGTAGCGAATTTTAATTAAATTTAAAAACTTTTTAATTTAACCACTAATCAAGGATGGCCTTGAAACATAAAAAAATCCGAATTACATTTTGAAAATTTGTGTGTATACATAATTAATAATTCTAAACAACTTATTTTAATGTAAAATATTTGTATCACTAACCAAAAGAGTATTTAACCTAAAATATGATCAATTGTTTCAGGTAAAGTGATATTTTGATGAACGATACGAAGAAAAATTATTAAAATAAGTTGTTTAGTTATATAAATTATACCCTTGTGGCGAATTTCAGTTAAATTCAAAAACTTTTATATTTAACCACTAATCAAGGATGACCTTGAAACAAAAAAAATACGAATTACATTTTGAAAATGTGTGTGTATACATAATTAATAATTCTAAACAATTTATTTTAATGTAAAATATTTGTATAACTAACCAAAAGGGTATTTAACCTGAAAATATTATCAATTGTTTTAGGTAAAGTGGCATTTTGGTTGATGATACGAAGAAAAGTTAGTAAAATAAGTCGTGTAGTTTTATAAATAATAGACGTGCGCCGTATTTCAATTAAATTCAAAAACTTTCTTATTTTTCAAGGCCATCCTTGATTAGTGGTTAACTAATCAAGGATGGGTATATATATATATATATATATATATATATATATATATATATAGAAAGATAGAGAGAGAGAGAGAGAGAGAGAGAGAGCGTAAATATTAATTCTGTTGTATAAGTATAATTCAACATAGAAAACTATGTTTCTATTATTAGGCTTATTAGGGTAGTAAGAAAATAATAATAATAATTCATACTGTAAGTCGTCAACTAATTAACACATTTTGTAAATTATAATTTATTGCAGTTAATTTTTAACATATGTATAACTATTTTGTAGCTGAACCCTGATGAAGTAACTATGTTAGCTACGAAATATTGGCAAGAAGAAAGTAAAGTGTACTTCTAGTAATAAATTTGTCCAATTCTGAACGTCTGGATTTTTATATACATACACAACATTGATTACTGTTACGTTCTTTCCAACCTCAGTTTTATCTACATTTTAGATTAAGAGTTAATGAAATTCAAACATTATTATATTGCAAAACAGGCTTCGATATAAAACAACACATTCATTTGCATATCTACAACATTTTTTATAATTAAAATTAGGGCGTCATATCAAAATTGTACTGCTTGTAATTATAGTAGGTAATTTAATGTATAGTAGTCGATTTATATAAAAAAAAAATTGCAAATAAAACGTCCGTTTGTGTAAATTAAACTTATAGTGTTTCTACAACAGCAACAATGTTCAGGTCGGTATTTTAGTATTTTTATTGCGAATTAAAAAAAAAATATATTTTATATACCCAGTTTAGTGACTTAGTGGTTAGAAGCGCCATCCGTATCGTACTGAACATTAGAGAGCTAGAGATCAAACCCTGTTTTGAGGGAAATTTTGTGAATCACCTTCTGTATTTGTATTGCGATTTTTTTTTTTAAATTATATTTTATATGAATATTTTTGAAATTTGAAATTTTTTCATTAACGCCCAGTTTAGTGACTTAGTGGTTAGAGACGCGATCCGTATCGTACATTAGAGCGCTAGAGATCACATCTCGTTTTGGGGAAATTTTGTGAATCTTCGTACGTTGTACGTGGTTCGAAATTCGAAATAAATGCATTTTACAGATCCAGTAGTTTTATTATTGAGTAGAATGTTATATGAATTCACAAAATTTCTAATGGTTTATATACAAAAATAATGCAACTTTCTCCTATGTTGATATCTCAAATACTCTGTGATATTATTCCAATAGAGGGCACCACTCAGTAATCCTAATGACACAAGTATATTTGCAGATATTTCCATATATTATATGTTGTCCTGTAATTTGACTATGTCTGTTGGATAATAAATTTATTATTATTATTATTATTATGTATTGTTTTTGCTCTATAAGTAGAGAATTACTTTGTTGGGTAAATAAAGCTGATTATTATTATTATTATTATTATAATTATTATTATCGATTTATATACACTTCCTCGAAGAAAGGAAACATTCACCTATCCCTTAGATCTTTTTGGGATTAGGCTCGGTCAACACAAACAGATCCGGCTTTCTACATCAAAGTTTAGGATGTCTGTCCAATGAATTTTCGCAATATGTGTGCGGTGCCTAGCAGTGCACTAGATGGCGTTAAACTTTCTCTATAGGAAGTGTATATAAATCGATAATAATAATAATAATAATAATCGTCTTTATTTATCCAACCAAGTAATTCTCTACATACAGGGCAAACACAATATATAATAATAATAATAATAATAAATTTATTATCCAACAGACCTAGTCAAATTACAGGACAACAACATATACCATATAATATATGGTAATATCTGCTAATATACTTATGTCAGAATTGCATTAATTTTTCTATAAAACAACATTTGTCAAATTTTAATAAATGCCGTTTGTACAGATTTAAATTGTTTTTCTATTGATTTGTTTTGTTTCTAGAGTAATATTAAAGTTAGTTCTGATATTCGCCTGTCTGGCCACAATTGTCGCCATACCCCAGCAGTTTACGTTGGATAATTGTAATTGCTGGCAGAATTACCGAGCCGAGATTGGGGGAGACGGTGCGGTGCTTTGCAGGGGCGTCCTGCTGCATCACGCTCAACCCTGCAATGTGCCACCGCAGCCACAGTGCGATTGCAGCGATAAGGTCACTGGAATAATGACTGACGCGACTGGCACCTGGTGCGCGACCTACGACAATGGCAAAATGCTGCGCCGGTGGCCATGCGAAAACGAGGAAGAGTGGGCAGTGTACACAAAAATGCACGAGGAATATCAAAAAACATTAATGTAATCAATTATACATTATGTAATGAATCATTAAAAAATAAAGAATGCAAGTTACTAATGTTATTTATGCAAACGCGGTTTATTTTGCAATTTCAGAACGATTGGAATTAAGAACATTTTAAATACCATGGAAAAACGATCTATCTATTTTTATTATGTTTATGGTTAAGTATATTAAGTTGCCTACACTATTATCATTCATCTATATAATTGCCTTTTATTTATCATGCTGGGCTGGTACGGGCTTATTGTTTCTTGTTTTATTTGTCGCTTCCGTACAATCCTACCTTGGTCCTTACAATGGGCGGTGCACGACCGCGATACTGCACGCCACGGGGCGACTAATAATGTTAAACCATACTAAACGAACGCGCCTCTAATTACCCACACCAGATATTTATGCGAGTTTTAAAGTAGGATTTAAATTTAAATTTACAATTATGCTATGCAATTGTTTTATACTAAAAAACAATGTCGAGCATACTTTGATTCATATGTTATGCAATTATATATATTATATATATATATATATATATATATATATATATATATATAATAATTGTATAATTGTAAATTTTAATTTAAATCCTACTTTAAAACTATATATTTTATATATATTTTATATATATATACTATAACCCCCCCTGCATGTATATTTTATGGATGAATGATAATTAAGTAGCGATTAATCTTATTTATGATTTTTTCAAACATTTCTTGGACACGTTCAATTTTAATTTTAAATTGTCATTTTTATAATGAAAGTGTCAATTTTTTTCGATGAATTGTATACAATTTTCTACACACACACACACATACATACATACATACATATATATATATATATATATATATATATATATATATATATATATACTAACTTCCTTAATTGTATGCAATTTTTTACCCTAGTTTTTGACTAAAATATCATTTCTATTTCACAATTCGTCATATGAAAAGTATAAACGTGATCCCACCCACATAAGTTTCATTTAAATAATTAAATAATTAAATTGTTAAATTAAAATGAATTCAGTTTATTAGTGTTATCATCTCTATTAATCTTAAAACTTTCAATTTAGTGCAAAAACTAGTAGCAATCTCATAATAATTAACTTTCTCTCCATTTCTCCAAATAGTTCCTATTTGCTTTTAATCGCTCCCCGTGTAATTAAACACTGCACGTGCATGTGTTTATGTGCAATTAAACATAAACTAATGTCGATCTGGGGCATTCGAGAGCGCACGTCTTGTAACTGTACTTTTAAAGGCAAATCCTCCTCATCTTCGAAATGAGACGCGACGTTCGCACGGAGAGCGCATGCAGATTTAATCGGGAACGCAATTCGATATGCTAGGAGTGTAGCACTAGCAGGGACTAGCAGCAGCGTGCATTATTATTCCTCAGTTTGCAGCAAGAAAGAGAGTCGTTGCGACTAAACAAAACATCGCAAACGGAAGAGAAATGTAAGTAGACAGTGTTATTTATTCAGATCAGCCGGTACAAAATGTAATGTTTATATATCAAATATTTATTTGGGATAAAGAGATTTATTTATAAAAACATTATGAATTTAAAATAAGAGCTTTCTTAAAGGTACATGAGCATACTGAGCCATATAAATATATATATATATATATATATATATATATATATATATATATATATATATATATATATATATAGATTATTTTGCTGTGTATGTAAAATGGAAAAATTTAGAAAATCATGTTTTCTAATCGTTGTTGGGATTGTGATGGTGATAGAAAGTTATGGAAATTGCAGTATCCTATATCAATATCATAGGTAATCCAAAAACTCATTCATATAAATTCTATACTTGTCTGTTTTTCCGATACAAATTTACAAACATAAAACAGATTAATATTTGCAGAAATCTCGTCAAGAGCTCAATTTTTTGAATATTTTTTTAAATCTACCTGATAGAAAGTTATCAAAATATCAGTATCATATATATATATATATATATATATATATATATATATATATATATGAGATTATTTTGTTGTGTATGTGAAATGGAAAAATTTAGAAAACCACGTTTTCTAATCGTTTTTGGGATGGTGCAGCAATCAAACACTATTTTTTATATTGAGTACACTTTACTTACACTTATAGCTTTATGGCTCAGTATGCTCATATACCTTTAAGAAACCTCTTATTTTAAATTCATATCCTCCTAACTCCTATTAATTGTCGTCTTGGAAAAAGTCATTGAGACTATAATACGCTTTGTTTGTTAATAAATATTTCATTGCTTCAATACAGTCTATTATTATTATTATTATTTTTATTAGCGCTGATGTATTCGAAAAATAAAAAAAATCAATATAAATACTTTACTATAAATATATTAACAATATAAAAAATAATTTATATTGGTTCAAAACTCCGCTTTCATAACAATTCCCCCGAAGCGATCAATTTTTAAAATTAAATTCTACACCGCCCCCACCCTCCCAGCAAAGAATTTTGCATATTCACTGTTGTCTTCGACGTTTTTTTTGTTATGAAGCCGTCTTTTAATATATCGCCAATCAATTCCAGCAGCGCCGGAGTTTCCAGGGAGGGGGTGGCTGTGATGAATTTCGTCCGCGGGGAGATATTTCATAACATTTCTGCTGCCGCCGCCGCCGCCCTATATGCGCCCCATTAATTTTGATAGATGGCCGCGCGCGAAATTGAAGCCCTTTGTGAACACCCGGAGGCGGCAGATTGAGGTGTTCGGGAGGTTGTAAAATACGAACGCGCCGCGGAGCGGGTGATTTATTTTTTTAATAAATATTAATTTGACAGTAATTAATATACTGAATCAGAATGATTTATATTTATAATAACGATCAGTTTACATGCAAATATAAAACAATTTTATTGGGGATTATTAGAAAATCAATAATTTGTGACATCATCTTTATATCAAGATATATCTATTACAAATAACTTATTTTTATTCATTTATCATACAACAGTAACACATCAATTTGCGATTCCTTATTTTACTTGTCTATAATGAGTATGCTTTGTTAAGAAAAAATTGAGCTCTTCTCGAGATTTCTGTAAATATTAATCATGTTTATGTTTGCAACATTGTATCGGAAAAACAGACAGGTATAGAATTTTTATTAATGACTTTTTGGATTACCTATGATATTATTACATAATACTGCAATTTTCATAACTTTCTATGAGGTAGATTTTACAAAACATTGAAAAAATTGAGCTCTCGGCGAGATTTCTGTAAATATTAATCATTTTTATGTTTGTAACAATTGTATCAAAAAACAGACAGCTGTAGAATTTTTGTTAATAACTTTTTGGATTACCTATAATATTATTATATGATATAGCGATTTTTATAACTTTCTATGAAGTAGATTTTACAAAATATTTAAAAACTCTTGACAAGATTTCTGTAAATATTAATCATTTTAATATTTATACCTTCATAACGACCAAACAGACACTTGCAGAATTTTGATTATAGACTTTTTGGATTACCTATGATATTACTACATAATACTGCAATTTTCATAACTTTCTATCAGGTAGATTTTACAAAATATTCAAAAAATAGAGCTCTTGACGCGATTTCTGTAAATATTAATCATTTTTATGTTTGTAATTTTGTATCGGAAAAACAGACAAGTATAGAATTTATATGAATGAATTTTTAGATTACCTATAATATTGTTATAGGATACTGCAATTTTCATAACTTTTTATCAGGTAAATTTTACAAAATATTGAAAAAATTGTGCTCTTGATGAGATTTCAAAAAAAAATCATCATTTTTATTACCGTCAGATAGCGTTAAACTGTCTCTATAGAGAGAAAGTTGCATTACTTTATAAAATCAAACATTCGTTACATCTTTGTACATTAACATATCACTGGTGTTTGGGCAAAAGGGCTTAAGTCATATTTTTTTTTTCTAATTTTTATTTCTCACTTTTTTTAACGAATTAGGCGTAAATTAACAAATGGAATTAATTGAATAGAATATAAATTAATGGATAACAGTATAGTGCAGAGTTCAACTCATTTGAAATAGTGGACGTGGATTGTTTGGTTGGTGGGGGACACCCGCCCACCCCACCTTTGCTCGCATAGATTATTCAATAGATACAGACGTTTTATATTGTTTAAACTATGCCAAGAAGAGTGTTATCCTATGGAAAAACTTTGCGAACGAAGGGTGGGTTGGTGGCCCCTACCAACCAAACTATGCTCGTCCACTATTTCAAACGACTTGAACTATGCATTACATTATTTTTCATATATATTTTTTTTAATTAGTCTTAAATTAATAAATGACATTTATTTAATCATAGAAAATAACGGATGATAGTGTAGTGCATAGTTCAAGTCGTTTGAAATAGTGGATGGGCATAGTTTGGTTGGTGGGGGCCATCCGCCCACCCCACCTTTGCTCGCATAGTTTTTTCAATAGATACAGACGTTTAATATTGTTTAAACTATGCTAAGAAGAGTGTTATCCTATGGAAAAACTATGCGAACTAAGGTGGGGTGGGCGGGCGGCCCCCTCCAACCAAACTATGCCCATCCACTATTTCAAACGACTTGAACTATGCACTACACTATCATCCGTTATTTTCTATGATTAAATAAATGTCATTTATTAATTTAAGACTAATTAAAAAAATATATGTGAAAAATAATGTAATGTATAGTTCAAGTTGTTTGAAATAGTGAACGGGTATAGTTTGGTTGGTAAGGAATCACCCGCCCACCCCACTTTTGCTGGCATAGTTTTTTCATAGGATTACACACTCATTCGAGTAGTTTAACCAATCTAACACCTCTGTATCCATATAAGAAATCAATGCAATCAAATGTGGAGGTTTAGGTTAGAAAAGCTTAAGTCGGAAATGTAAAGTTTACAGGCCGTTTGTACAGAAAGAGCAAAATTTTTTTGGTTAAAACATATAAAAACCTTATTTTCGGAAAAAATTATGACTTAAGTCCTTTTGCCCAAACACCAATTATATTTTACGTACAAAAATATAACAAATGTGATTTTATAAAGTAATGCAACTTTCTCTCTATAGAGACAATTTAACGCCATCTGACGGTATATATAAAATTTTTATGTAAAGTATAAAATTAATATAAAATAGAATGCGTTCACTACGTTTCCTTACAATTATTGGTTTGTGATTCTTCATGTTATAGTTATAGCTATTTTATTAAAATGTGTTCGAAAATTAATGGGAATAAAATTTAAAAAATTCGCCAAAAATACAATTTTTTGTTTAACAATTTCAAATTGTAATTGGTGCTTTATCAACATGTTTTCACTATAACTGACAATTTTTAGCAATATTCAGTAGCTACAATTCTAGTTATAGTTGTTTTAATAAAATGTGTTTGTAAAATAATGTGATTGAAATTTAAAAAATCGCCAAATATACAATTTTGTGTTTACCAATATCAACATCTATTTGGTGATATATTAACATTTTTTCATTTTAGGTGACAATTTGTAGCAATATTCAACAGCTACAACTCGAATTTTATATTTTACAATACATGTTGGTGGAGGGGAGGCGATTGAAACCCCCTAAAATCGCCCTTCAGATACAATCCTCCCCAAACACATACTCTTGTATACTAAATAAATAATTTGAATAATCTTTTTTTTCAGGAAAGTTCTATTTCTTTCACTTTCGTTCGCATTGCTAGCATCCGCACTGACGGTGCCACCGAGTGTTAAATGTGTCTGCTGGGACAGCTACAAGCCGGACGTGATGGCGAATGGGAAGCGACAATGCGTGGGGAATTACGTGTCGCACGCGATGCCCTGCAACGTGCCGCAGCCGCCTCAATGCGCCTGCAGCGGGAACAATGGCATCCTGAAGGACCGCACGGGCACCTGGTGCACCATTTACAAGCGAGGCGTGGAGATACGGCGGTGGGCGTGCGAGAACGAGCGTGAATGGGATAGGTTTTTTATTAAACATAACCAGTATGAGAGTGGGGACGATTAAATCAGTGTAAATTATTATATAGGAATTTAATAATAAATATTTTCTAGATTTTATATATATTTATGACCTGTATGTTTGGTTGCATAGCCACTTTCATTCTGATTGGATGCAAGTAAAGTCCTGGTTTCCAAGGAAACGGTCGCTTAAAAAAGGTCGCTTAAAAGCGGCCGCTTTTGACGTCATTTGGACGTCACAATGATAGTTGTACGTGTATATAAATGAATATGGTTTCCCGTAAAGAGTTATATCTCGTAAAGTATTTTAAAAATTATAATTCATTGTCTTGTTGCAACAAGGCAATGAATTATAGTTTTTATAGTGAGTTATTCAATTACATATATATATATATATATATATATATATATATATATATATATATATATATATATATACACTTTTTGTGATGTATAAATGACGTCAAACACGGTCGCTTTTAAGCGACCGCTCTCCGAGGAAACCAGGACTTTAGGAGACTGTATACATGAGAACGTCTCATTATTATTCGTCCAATCCGAATTTCATTTATTAATTTATGCCTGATTCGTAAAAAATGTGAGAAACAATGTAGTATATAGTTCAAGTCATTTGAAATAGTGGACGCGCATAGTTTGGTTGGCCCACCCCACTTTTGCTCGCATAGATTTTCCATAGGATTAACACTCTTTTTGGATTGATTTAAACAATATAAAACGTCTATATCTATTAAAAAAACTATGCGAGCAAAGGTGGGGTGGGCGGGCGTCTCCTACCAACCAAACTATGCCCGTCCACTATTTAAAACGACTTGAACTATACACTACATTATTTCTCACATTCTTTTTATATATTAAGTGTAAATGAATAAATAAATTTAATTGAATCATAGAAAATAATGGATAACAGTGTAGTGTAGTTCAAGTCATTTGAAATAGTGGTCTGGCATAGTTTGGTTGGTAGGGGCCACCCGCCCACCCCACCTTCTCTCGCATAGTTTTATCATTGGATATAGATGTTTTATATTGTTTAAACTATTCCAAGAAGAGTGTTATCCTATGAAAAAACTATGCGAACAAAAGTGGGGTGGGCGGGCGGCCCCTACTAACCCGACTATGCCCGTCCACTATTTCAAATGACTTGAACTATGCACTACATTGTTTCTTAAATATGTTTACGAATCAGGCGTAAATTAATAGATGAAATTAATTGAATCATACAAAGAAATGGATAAGTATAGTGTAGAGTTGAAGTCATTTTAAATAGTGGACGGGCATAGTATGGTTGGTAGGTAATTTTTGCAAAAAACATAAATAAAGGTTTTATTAGTTTTATTCCAAACTTTTGGGACATCTTCTACAACATTTTTCAATTACATTTTATTTTTATTTATTTTATTCCATTTTTACACATTAGTTATTACTCAGATGTTATTCATTATTATTAATAGTAATAAACATTGGCAATTTAAAATTAAAAATCGAAAACATTTTTTGCAAAAAACATAAATAAAGGCTTTATTAAATTTATTCCATATTTTGGGACAATCTGTACTACATTTTTCAATTACTTTTTATTTTTATTTATTTTACTCCATTTTTACACATTATTTATTACTCAGATATTATTAATTATTATTAGTAATAAGTAAAAGTAAAAATAGAATAAAATAAATAAAAATAAAAAGTAATTGAAAAATATTTTACAGGTAGTCCTAAAAGTATGGAATAAATTTAGTAAAACCTTTATTTATGTTTTTTTGAAAAATTATCTTCGATTTTTAATTTTAGATTGCTTTTTTTACTACTACTAATAATAATTAATAAGATCCGAGTAATAACTAATGTGTCAAAATGAAATAAAATACATACAAATAAAATGTAATTGCAAAATGTTGTACAGGTTGTCCCAAAAATAAGGAATAAATTTAATAAAACCTTTATTATATTTTTTCTTGCAAAAATTGATTTCGATTTTTAATTTTAAATTGTCAATTTTTACTACTACTAATAATAGTTAATAACATCTGAATAATAATTAATGTGTAAAAATGGAATAAAATAAATAAAAATTAAATGTAATTGCAAAATGTTGTAGAGAGTGTCCCAAAAGTATGGAATAAATTTAATAAAACCTTTATTTATGTTTTTTTTGCAAAAATTGATTTTGATTTTTAATTTTAAATTGCCTAAAAATTGGCGATTTAAAATTAGAAATAAAAGTGTCATTTTTTATACATAATATGTTTAAAGAGGAAAGCTTCAATTTTTTTTATGCCGTATGTAATATTTTATTTAATCATTATTTCTCAACCATTATTACCCCCCTGCAACTGTTATTTGTTGAATTTATTTTATTGTTTTTTTTTTCTTTCTCTTCCTATACGAGTCTGTGTTTTATTATTGCCCTGCGTTCTGTAAATCCCGCCCGTTTCTCTTTATTTGCGCCCTACCGAACGATTGTGTGCGTGCGTACTTTTATTGCGATACAATTTTTCCCCGGGAGCAGTTCCATTATCCCAGCCGTAAAACTAAAGGGGGGGCGGAGGGGGCGGCAAGACCGTAAAAAACAATATCGAAACGTTTTAAGAATCGAGGGGAGGGCCTGGACAAATTGGCCGTCAATCTCACAGAAAAACATTACTTTGCTAAAACGAGCCATCGTAAATAACTCAAAGACAGGTTGATTCGTAATAAGATTTATACTGGAATTATCGAGGGGTTAGTTTAATCAAATCAATTTAGCAAAAATTTGTTTAAAAAAAATATTATTATAATGCTTGTTTCGTAAATAACTAAAAATCAGGATATTTATAAATTAATCTGAATATATATTATTACATTTTCCAAAATGTTAATTATATTCAGGGCCGTAACTTTTTTGGGGGCCCTGGGCAAGATCTCATCACTGGGCCCCTCTACACTAAATGATATGAATACAGCTACTGGTCTGTTATTGTTATTATATATATATATATATATATATATATATATATATATATATAGTTTTGTCCATCATAATGATGATTATACTGGAAATGCCCATGTGAGCCTTTAATGAAGTGATATCCCGCACTTCATTAAAGGCCCACGTGTACATCCCTAGTACAATTATCATTATGATGGACAAAACTAAAAACGACCAAATATCGGCGTCCCTTAGATGGAACAAGAGTGCAAAAAAAATCTCCAAGACTTCGCATAAAGAAGAATAGTACAATAGAGTATGAAAAACTAATAAAAAAGTATATATATATATATATATATATATATATATATATATATATATATATATATATAGATCTGGCCTTTTCTACCACAGTGTAGTGTAAAGGTTTTAATTTTCCTCTATTTTTTTAAATTAACCAATAAGAATAGGAATATGGAATATGCGGAATGCATTTGAAGATGAAAAGATTTACAACATTGTACAAGAAATGGATATAATGAAAGCAGAACTAATGGGCATAAATGAGATGTACTGGAAGGGTTCAGAATGTAATAGGTACTACTTATACTATGCTATTAATAACGAATAGTTGCAGGTACAAATTTAACTGGCAACTATTGCTGCAATATGTTATGAATTGCGATTACGAGTTGCTCTATGTAAAACGGGCATGAAATTAATGATGAAATATTATAAAGCATGTTTGGGCTAGTTGTAATTTAATAAAACGGTTTTGTATCATATAGTGATTTTTTTTAAATATTTTCATAAAAACACTTCAAACATAAACATCTACAATAAAGTAGAATTAAATATTTCAAATTCAAATTGAATTGAGTTGATTGCTGCTTTAATACGGCTGTCACATGGCGAATACACGCTTCCAATTTCGCTCCTTTCGATTTGCGGTTGTTCACAAAAGCAGAGGGACGGCGGTTGCGGCGGCGGTGGGTGTGTGCACCTTTGCCAGCGACCGCAATTTATTAATGCAAAATCCGTGCTTTGTGAGAGCGCGCACGTGATTGATACGGCGACAAGAAAGGATGTTTTACGGTCTATGCATATGTGTGTGTGCTTTGATTTACATCTTTCTATAGCAATAACCCTCTCCGCGCAAATTACTTTATACAATCAATAAATAGCAGGAGAGAAAACAGGGGGGAGAGAATGAGATAAATGTTGATTAAACTACAACAAACAACTAGGAATAGGTATTTGCAGTCAACTAAAAAAAATAATTATTTGTTTATATGATAAACATAAAGTTTCAATTATTTATTTTAACGGGAAATTATTTTTCTAGTTATTTTTATAATTTTTAATTTTTTTAATTTTTTTATAATTTATAATAATTATTGCTGTAAGGGCCGGTTCTCCAATTGATATTTAACTGAAGAATAAGGCTATTCGTGGAATAAGCTTGAGATATTGGCGTTAACATATATTGACATTGATATTTTTAATATGCCGAATGCCTCTGTGGTAAGTGCTATTAAAAATATATAATTTGAATGTTCATTATATATCTTTGTGTTATGTTTTTTCTTTCTTTTATTTGTTATGTTGTTATTATATCATCTGTAATTGGTTTCTGTTAAACTGTAGATGTCTATATATTAAATAAATTAAATAAATAAATAAATAAATAAATAAATAAATAAATAAATAAATAAATAAATAAATAAATAAATAAATAAATAAATAAATAAATAAATAAATAAATAAATAAATAAATAAATAAATAAATAAATAAATAAATAAATAAATAAATAAATAAATAAATAAATAAATAAATAAATAAATAAATAAATAAATAAATAAATAAATAAATAAATAAATAAATAAATAAATAAATAAATATATAAATAAATAAATAAATAAATAAATAAATAAATAAATAAATAAATAAATAAATAAATAAATAAATAAATAAATAAATAAATATATAAATAAATAAATAAATAAATAAATAAATAAATAAATAAATAAATAAATAAATAATATCTCACACTTATCCCAAGAATAGCCCGATTTTTTTTTTAAAGACAATTTGTTTATAAACATAGAATTAAAATAAATTTTCAATGTATATACAAATTTGTTTATTTGATTGTCATAGGTAAAATACTAGTCTAATTTTTATAAGAACGTCTGGCCTATAAATATAGAATTAAAATAAATTTATTATTTATATTCATAATTAATAAAATTAAAATTAAAATTAAAATTATATTAATATAATTTATATAGAAATTCGGATTGTATAAATATTCAGTAGTAAAACGTACACATATTTGCGGAAATTGGATCGAAAATAATATCAATATGATTGTTTTGATATAACAGAGTAACGAGTGAAATCGTTTAAATTAAAAATGTTAGTTTGTACTTACAGAAATTTCCAGTTACAATATTGTCGATAAATTGTGATGGGGGATAAACAATTGAGACTTACCTAAAAAAAAAGAAAACACAATTATTATATTTGTAAAATAAGAGCGAAGCAAGTTTAGATTAGATTTAGGTTTTCCATATAATACTTATATCCTGATAATTTGAATAGGAATCTACCTACTACTTTGTTATAATTAGATTTAAAAGAGTCAATATATTAGTAAATGTATTATTAGTATAAAATATTTGCAAACGTATTCTAAAAAAAAGGTTTTCGGCTGGTCAGCGGAGAGTTTAATCATCCGGTATTTATCTTAACTTCACAGAAAACCTCTGAAAATCTGTGAAAGGTGATTCGCGAAAAGGTATTGTGCCCCGGGCGCGAGTTAAGCTCGCTACGCCACTGCTAAGCTAGTGAGGATGAATTCACACAATATCTCGAGTGGTTATATGCAAAAATGATATAACTAGCTCCCTAGGAGAAAATTTAAACGTCATCTGGCAGCACCACATCAATTAGCAATGCACACCCAACCACTCTGTTAGAATAGTATTCCATAGAGGGTACTACCCGATGATCCTGATGGCATGAGCATGTTAAAGTATTATTACCATATGGATATGCATTGTTAATTGATGTGGTGCCGCCAGATGGCGTTTAACTTTCCTCCTAGGGGGTTAGTTACATAACCATTGCCAACTGCATCAATGACAGCTGTCATTAATGCAGTTGGCAATGGTATAACGGGCATATAAGTTGTATTTTATTGTATTTTCAAAGTTTAGACCCGTATAATACAGATTATTATTATTATTAAGCCTGATTGTAAATAGAACGAGCAGGGCAACTCTAATCACAGAACAAAATGGCCTATAGCCCTCGGGCGTAAGCCTTTCAAGGACGCAATTTGATCACTTATCAAATTGCGTCCCTTAAAAGGTGAATGGCTTAAGCCTGAGGGCTATAGGCTATATTGTCCACTGGTTAGAGTTTCCCTGCTCGTTCTATTTACAACCAGACTTAAAATAATAACAATAATCTTTATTATACAGGTTTGACTTTAATACTACTTTAATACCCCACTAGCTATGCAATAGAACACTATGAAGGTCAGAAGTATCGTCCGGAAGAACTACAAGCTACAAATATCCACATAAACAACAAATATGGTACAATATGTATCTCAGTGATATATCAGAAGGTAGTGTTGGATCTATGAAATTTCTCGGGGAGAGGATGGGACGGGGGACAGGGGACGGGGGACGGGAGACGGGGGACGGTAGACGGGGGACGGGGCACGGGGGCGGTTGCAAGTCAGCTCCATGCCGCCCCTGTAGCTGTTTTCACATGAAATTATAAACAATAATCAATTGTTCAATCCCATTTTGCCACCCTTCGGACGTGCTGCCCGGGGCAGTTGCCCCCTTTTGTAACCCCCCACCCCCCGTCAACCGGTACAGGTGTAAATACATGGGATATCTAGTAATAATAATAATAACTATTAGTAATAATGATATTATTATGAAGAGAGTTGCATTATTTTGACTAGCCCACTCGCGTTGAATATCTCAGGACGGCTCTGAATACCCAAAATGCACGAAACGTATAAATAGATTTCACGTACCTTATCTCATGGCGCTCTTTCATTTTATACCGCAACTGCTGCATCATAGGTTTCCAATCGCGCATCGCGTAGCACACACAGCAGGAAACTGTAGCACCTTTTTTTAGTCACTAGCACTAATAACGTTTGCAATTAAACCAAAAGTTTATTAAACAAATCACTTTTACTAGCGTTACTTTACAACAAAATAAATGCGTCACCTGTCATACTAACTGATCTGCGGCGGCGCAGGGCTGCCAATATAACAATTGTTGCAGCGAGTTATAAACAAATCCATACATTCGAATATGAGTAATAAATGAATAATGAACTGCATTAATATATTCAGTTTACGTTTATTGCTAGTAATTAAAACATAAATAAATTATATGCAGCATGAATTTATATTTGTTTATAACTCGTTATAATAATTGTCCGACTGGTAGCACTGCGCAGACGTTTGACAGTGTTTGACGGAGTGACGCGTTTGTTTTGTTATTAAATGACGCCGGTAATGTGATCTGTGTAATTGAATACCGGTTTGATTAACAAATGTAATTAGTGCGGTGCAAAAGACTTATTGAGTGCTACGTACGGTGTCCTGCTGTTGTGGCGATCACAGATTATGATGGAACAGCTGTTGTTTGTAAGAGCGCCGGAGATGAGGTTAGTGGATTTTATTTACTTGTCGCCTTCCATTTTGGTGTACTTATTTTAAATGGCATAAACAATCACATATTATATATTATAATATATAATATCACATCATGATGGCGGCGGCGGTAGCAATTGTTTATAATTTTGCTACCGCCGCCGCCACCGTGATGTAATATTATAATATATAATATCACATCACGGTGGCGGCGGCGGTAGCAATTGTTTATGATTTTGCTACCGACGCCGCCACCGTGATGTGATATAATATATAATATCACATCACGGTGGCAGCGGCGATAGCAATTGTTTATGATTTTATTGATCGCGATGGCGGCGGAAAACTAAAATTAATAAGTCTACTCTACGAATATAACAAATATCAGAGCCGGTTTTATAATTTACACTTAACTGGAGCTTATAATAATAATCTTTATTATACGGATTTGTCTCTTGAAAATACAATAAAATACAACATACATACAGAAATACCGTGGGAGAGGAAAGTGGCAAGGGCAGAGCGGGTGTAGGGTGTGTATATTCTGTTAATTTGTATTTGTGCGGATTGTTACTTTTTATATTTATGCATTTTATGTTCCTTGCTCTATCTGTTATGAGCATTGTGTATTGGGGGATGTTTGTATTTCTTGAGAGGTATGCCAAATAAAGGTCTTTTTACAAAAATACTTTACATGACTAAAATAAGACAAGCTTTAAGATTCGTTGGAGAAACCGGGTGTTACCTGACTAAGACTCGGTTGTATAAAGCAGATAACTCTCGAGTTAATTTCCAATCCGTGATTCTAACCTCACTTTTCCGCATAATCCAACATTACCATATATTAACTTGTACCTCTGTTAATATATGGTAATGTTGGATTATATAGCAAAGTTGGAAAAAGTGAGGTTAGAATCACGGATTGGAAATTAACTCGAGAGTTATCTGCTTTATACAACCGAGTCTTAGTCAGGTAACACCCGGTTTCTCCAACGAATCTTAAAGCTTGTCTTATATAAGCTTGTCTTATATAAACTTGTCTTATATATAACCTCGTCTTAAATGTTTATTCTGTTGCACCAAACATACATAGATTTTACTTAGTCTTACAATGTAATACCGTCTTATCGTTTTAAGATCCAATTTTTGTTTGGTGCAACGCTTTAAGACCGTCTTATTATTAAGACTTTCTTAAACTAGTTAAGATTTGTTGGAGAAACCTTTATTTAACGGGTCTAACCCTTGAAAATACAATAAAATATTGTATTATTATTGTATTTTTCAAGAATTAAGCCTGTATAATTAAGATTATTTATATTTATTTATTAATTAGAATTTATCACCGCCTCCGTGATATGATGTTACATATTCGGTAGCAATTGTTTACGACATAATTCATTTGTTTAGTACCTATCAAGAGATGCCGGTATTGTGATTAATTTAATTGGTAATTTGGTTGATTGAATAACGATCCCCTATGAATTGTATTAACTAGTACAGTATTAATGACTAATTAGGATGTATATTATAGTAATATATAAACAACTGATGTTAGTATAAATAAATTGCCAGTGGCGGGCTATTTTATTGTGTTGGAGCGCAGGGCTGTAACTAGACAGGGGCAATAATTAAAATGTTAAAAAAACTAAGCCCCTTGGAGGAAAATTAAACGCCGTCTGCACATCCATATGGTAATAACCGTCAACTTGCTCATGCCATCAGGATCACCAGGTAGTGCCCTCTATGGAATAATATTCCAATAGAATGCTTGAGATAACAACACAAGGCCAATCTTATAAAACATATATAAGTGCGAATCCACCTCTTAGCAATCTACATATCTAGATTTTTATTTTATTAGATTTCATCAGTGTAGGTTAGTTACAATATTTTACCAAGCCCTGTAAGCTACAGGAATTTTGATATTTTTCTCGCCATCTAGACTATATTTCCAATCAATCGACATGAGATTTAATGCTAAGCCACTTCTGGGACAACCCCATAGATATAGATTCTTATCACTTTTATAATTTATCATTTGACGGGTTTGTCTTTTGTTTTAAGAAACCAATACTATACTAAAAACGACAAACTATTATTTAGATTTTCATTTGGTTCAAAATTGTCTATCCAATAGCCTAAAGTTCATCTTGATTAGACAATTTTTATTTTATTTATCATCACTTCTTCGACTTTACCACCAAAAGGGTATACTTTTCATAACAATATTTTTATATTTTTCTCCTTGGAAATGAAATACCTATAAAATAAGACCAAAAACCACGTTCTATCATGATATAAAGTTTTCAAAGTTTCAAAAATTTGCCAAGCCCTGTAGCTTTTCAGATTCAATTTGAAACAATCTTGACATTTTCCCCGCCATCTAGACAATATTTTCAATCAAACGTCATAGGTTTCAAGGTCGTGTCATTTCTGGGATTCTGATTTTTACCGATTTTTATCACTTTTATATTTTATCAAGTAACAGGTTTGTCTTTTATCTTAGAGAAAAAATGTATTAAGATTTTTCATTTGGTTCGAAATTGTCTATTCAACAGGCTAAAGCGCATCTTGATTGGATAATTTTTATTTTATTTTCTTCACTTCTTCGACCTTACCGCCAAAACGGTACAATTTTTATAACACTATTTTTGGGGTTTTCTCTTTGGAAATTAAATACCTACAATATAAGACCTAAATTAATTTTCTATCATGAAATAATATTTACAAAGTTTCAAAAACTAAGTCACTTGATTGGAAATATAATCTAGATAGCGGGAAAAATGTTGAAATTGTTTCAAATTGAACCTGAAAAGGCTTTGGTACCTTTTCAGGTTTAATTTGAAACAATTTCAACATTTTTCCCGCCATCTAGATTATATTTCCAATCAAAAGACTTAGTTTGAGTATCATGTGACTGGTATGACAACTCCTGATTTGACGCAACGGAGGATAGCTTTGGTGATTTTACTGATTTTTATCCCTTTTCAAATTAAATTCGTGACGGGTTTATATTTTTTTTTAAAGAAAAATCGTACTAAGATTTTTGATTTAGTTATACATTGTCTATCCAATGGGATAAAGTTGATCTTGATTGAAACATTTTAATTTTAATTTTCTTCATTTCTTCGGCTTTACTGCCAAAACGGTACAATTTTTATAACAATATTTTTTTCTTATTTTGCTTTGAAATTAAAAGACCTACACCACCTCACCTTTGCTCGCATAGATATTTAATGGATACAGACGTTTGATTCTGTTTAAACTATTAATGGAAGTGTTTTATCCAATGAAAAAAACTATGCGAGCAGAGGTGGGGTGGGAGGGTGGCCCCTACCAACCAAACTATGCCCATCCACTATTTCGAATGACTTGAACTCTACACTACACTGTTATCCATTATTTTCTATAATACACTTAATTTCATTTTTTAATTTATGCATGAATCATAAAAAATTGTGAGAAATAATGTAGTGCATAGTTTAATCGTATGAAATAGTGGATGAGTATAGTTAGGTTGGTATGGGCCACCCGCCCACCCCACCTCTGCTCGCATAGTTTTTTCCAAAAGATACAATTCTTCCTGGAATTGTTTAATCAATGAAAAACGTTTGTATCTATTGAAAAAACTATGCGAGCGAAGATGGGGTGGTTGGGTAGTAATAAATACAATCAGGCTTTATTCTGCAGTTACTTGTTGTATAAATGTGATTGAAATTGCAGTGTTTTTCCGTGGGCTGTTTTATGTAACACAAGTTACTCCGCCGCCGTTGAGTCAGACGTAAACACACCTATGTCGCCGCCGCGCGTGCCAACATTTTACACACTATTTACAACAATGTTATTATAATTGGGCACACTTAGCTGGCGCAGAATGTCGAAATTCAGCTTTCATATACAAAGATAATAATAATAATAATTTTTATTATACGGGCCTGTCCCTTAAAAATACAATACAATACAACATACATATATACATACCTTAAGGTCGTTTTAGACAAGACAATTTTTTGACTCAAAAGTTAGTCAAGATGCTAAATTGTCTCGTATCATACAGTAAATTATTTGAAATATTGAATTGGATGGTTCTGGATAGTTTTGAATAGTTGGCTGGAGGGTAGCATAGCTACAGACACTTAGGCCTCAAAATGGGCCCATTGTGACACCTCCCTTTAAGGCTGCTCACTCGTCCCACCGTGTTATAAATTATTGACTAAATTTATGAATCATTCATTATAAGAGTCATGAAATTGGATTTGCTGACATAATTGTATTCAAAGAACGTATAATTTTATTCACCACTTTAAGAGCAAATACGGCGCCGCTCAAGTTAATTAAGAAAACACGGCGTTTATTATTATTAACGTCGAAATTGCACGGCGATGTGCTCACGCCGCCCCCTTTGTGCCGGCGCCACCGCAACGCGCGCATATAATAACCGTAAAACGTTATTAGTCGCAGGAAAATATTTTTACACGGGTTAATTTAAAAAAGTGAATAAATTGGGGGTGGAGAGGGGTGGGGGTGCAGCTGTTATCTCCCACCGCAGCACTAATGCGGCGCGCGTGTGTTGGGGGGCAGACGAGTACCCTTTAAAGCCGCTTAAAGCAACCCCCCCGTATTAACCGAGCTCATGTATTATTCGAACCTCTTAAATGTGTAGGCGGCAACCTTAAGAGCAGTTTGTGATTATAGGGGAGCGGGACGCGCGCACCGTAATTGGAGATATCGAGCTTGGAGTTCGTCGCTTTTAAGTACCCACTCCCCACCGTTGCAATGCTCAAAGTACAACAACCCCCCACAAAAGGGGGATAGTAGCAACAAAATAAACAAAATTTTCGCAACAACATATTGTTTTTATGATTAGATAGATAACATAAAAAACACTCCTCGTATATTCACGAGGAGTGTTTTTTATGTTATCTATCTAATCATAAACAATATGCTATCGCGAAAATATTTGTATGTTAAGTTTCTGTGAGACTTATATTGAAACTATCATATGTTTAATAAATTAGACATAAGAAAATGTTTAGTTAATTACTAAACAAAAACAGTACAACTTACCCTCGTAGAGGGAAGTTAAACACCATCTGGCGGCACCACATCAATTAGCAATGCACACCCATATGGTAATAACCGTCTACATGCTCATGTTATCCTAATTACTAAGCAATTTGGAATATCACTGACCCATATAAAAAACAACTACTACTACTATTGTCTACTGTCTGCACATTTTGATATTTTTTTTTATCATACTCTATAACTTCCATAGGAATGAACAACTGCTCCAAATTAATATGTGGTATCAGCTCAGGCAAAGTGTTAATATAATTCAACTTCCTTCTACACATAACAATAATAACAGGCCTGAACATTTGTGAAATAATCTTCAGAAAACTAGTTTATAGGATAATTATATTGGTGTAGTATATGGTTATGGCAAGCATTTGATTGGAAATACAAAAATAATTTGAAGGCATTGTGCATGGTCCATATGTACAATGCCTTCAAATTCTTTTAGTACTTCCTATCAAATCTTTTACAAGCTTGCCATAACCATATACTACACCAATATAATTATCCTTTAAAATATAACAAATTACATCGCACAAATTAACGTCGGCTACATTTAAAATATATTCTTGTGGGTGTGAGTGGCAGAAGAGATGAATAGGGAAACGTAACGATCGTTCGCCGCACAAAGGGTTGAATTCAATTAATTTTTATTTAAGTAATTTTTTAGCGTCCGCACGCAAATGGAAAAAAGCCCTGCGGGAGGGTAAGGTGGCGGCATTCACTCGGACAATTCTCCTAATGGGGCTTTAATGACGGGCGTAATAATCGCCTCCCACTCGGGTGAAGCGCGTCGAGGCGCAACAAAATAATCGCCGCCACCGCCGCCGCTTTAGCGTGACAGTTTTTAATTTGTCGACTTGCAGATCGTCGCTTGGATTACCCAATTACATGAAACAATCGACGGTATCCCACCACCCCCTAGGTGGGATACATTTTATAGAGAAATGTTGGGTTATTCTAATTTAAAGTTTAAAGTACTTACTAGTCCAGTCAATAAATGTATATGTATAATGTCAAAAATGTCAAAAATGTTCAAAATGTCCAAAATGTCAAAAATGTGAAAAATGTGAAAAATGTCAAAAATATCAAAAATGTCAAAAATGTCAAAAATGTCAAAAATGTCAAAAATGTCAAAAATGTCATAAATGTCAAAAAAGTAAAAGAAAGTCAAAAAAGTAAAATATGTCAAAGAAGTCAAAAATTTCACAAAAGTCAAAAAAAAACCAAAAAGTCAAAAATTTCATTAGAAAAAATTGAAAATATAGAAAATAAAATAGGTCACGTAATTCGGAAATGGTGCCTATACCAGATATTTTTTTTTAGTTTTTTAGTTTTCATATTTTCTCATATAAATTGACATAGATATACATATACACATACATACATATGTCAAAAATGTCAAAAATGTCAAAAATGTCAAAAATATCAAAAATGTCAAAAATGTCAAAAATGTCAAAAATGTCAAAAATGTCAAAAATGTCAAAAATGTCAAAAATGTCAAAAATGTGAAAAATGTGAAAAATGTGAAAAATGTGAAAAATGTCAAAAATATCAAAAATGTCAAAAAACTCAAAAATGTCAAAAATGTCATAAATGTCAAAAATATCAAAAATGTCAAAAATGTCAAAAATGTCAAAAATGTCAAAAATGTCAAAAATGTCAAAAATGTCAAAAATGTCAAAAATGTCAAAAATGTCAAAAATGTCAAAAATGTCAAAAATGTCAAAAATGTCAAAAATGTAAAAAATGTCAAAAATGTCAAAAATGTGAAAAATTTCAAAAATGTCAAAAATGTCAAAAATGTCAAAAATGTCAATAATGTCAAAAATGTCAAAAATGTCAAAAATGTCAAAAATGTCAAAAATGTCAAAAATGTCAAAAATGTCAAAAATGTCAAAAATGTCAAAAATGTCAAAAATGTCAAAAATGTCAAAAATGTCAAAAATGTCAAAAATGTCAAAAATGTCAAAAATGTCAAAAATGTCAAAAATGTCAAAAATGTCAAAAATGTCAAAAATGTCAAAAATGTCAAAAATGTCAAAAATGTCAAAAATGTCAAAAATGTCAAAAATGTCAAAAATGTCAAAAATGTCAAAAATGTCAAAAATGTCAAAAATGTCAAAAATGTCAAAAATGTCAAAAATGTCAAAAATGTCAAAAATGTCAAAAATGTCAAAAATGTCAAAAATGTCAAAAATGTGAAAAATGTCAAAAATGTCAAAAATGTCAAAAATGTCAAAAATGTCAAAAATGTCAAAAATGTCAAAAATGTCAAAAATGTCAAAAATGTCAAAAATGTCAAAAATGTCAAAAATGTCAAAAATGTCAAAAATGTCAAAAATGTCAAAAATGTCAAAAATGTCAAAAATGTCAAAAATGTCAAAAATGTCAAAAATGTCAAAAATGTCAAAAATGTCAAAAATGTCAAAAATGTCAAAAATGTCAAAAATGTCAAAAATGTCAAAAATGTCAAAAATGTCAAAAATGTCAAAAATGTCAAAAATGTCAAAAATGTCAAAAATGTCAAAAATGTCAAAAATGTCAAAAATGTCAAAAATGTCAAAAATGTCAAAAATGTCAAAAATGTCAAAAATGTCAAAAATGTCAAAAATGTCAAAAATGTCAAAAATGTCAAAAATGTCAAAAATGTCAAAAATGTCAAAAATGTCAAAAATGTCAAAAATGTCAAAAATGTCAAAAATGTCAAAAATGTCAAAAATGTCAAAAATGTCAAAAATGTCAAAAATGTCGAAAATGTCGAAAATGTCGAAAATGTCAAACATGTCAAAAATGTCAAAAAAGTAAAAGAAAGTCAAAAAAGTAAAATATGTCAAAGAAGTCAAAAATTTCACAAAAGTATAAAAAAAAACCAAAAAGTCAAAAATTTCATTAGAAAAAATTGAAAATATAGAAAATAAAATAGGTCACGTAATTCGGAAATGGTGCCTATATCAGATATTTTTTTTAGTTTTTTAGTTTTCATATTTTCTCATATAAATTGACATAGATATACACATACATATACATATACATATACATATACATATACATATACATATACATATACATATACATATACATATACATATACATATACATATACATATACATATACATATACATATACATATACATATACATATACATATACATATACATATACATATACATATACATATACATATACATACACATACAAACATTTTACAAAAATAGTCATTCGACATTAGTTACAAATCATAGAAAATTCAATTTTATCAATTCGAAATTTTTCATAATAACAATCCACGTCTACGACAGTGCTGTATTCGAAAAATAAAAATTAAATTATTTGGCTAAATTATAGTTTAGTAAACAAATTATTATAGTAATTGATTATTGTTTCGCAAATATTCATATAGATGGCGATAGTAGTAGTAGTGATTTAGATTTATATTATGCGAATAAATTACAGTAAAAATAATATAGGAGCCCATTAAAGTTTGCATAGGATTTTCGGAATTTATTAACTCTTTGGGTGGGAGCAACTGGGTTATTTGAATAATCGCTCGCAACTATTTGCGTACGGCCCGGCGGGCTGTAGAGGGTGCTCCACTCTCCCTGGGGCCGCATAATTTAGAATTAGATAATAAACTCGGGGGATGTATATCGACGTGCACGTATGATGAAGAGTTCGCGGGGGGATTCCTGGGGAAATTGGTAGCATGGGGGGGATGAAGAGTGCTCGCGGGTAAAGTAAATTATAAAACGGGGGCGATAGGAATAATTTTGAGGGCGTGGAACTGTAACTAGTTGTATCTTAGCGTTCTAAAAATATTCATAAAGAACCTTTTAGTATATTATTACATTAAGAAGTTATTAATATAATATTATACATCAAGGTTGTTATAACTATCGTTAAATATAGTTAAATATTGATTATATATATATATATATATATATATATATATATATATATATATATATATATTACATTATTTTTCACATATATTTTTTTAATTTGTTTTAAATTAATAAAAGACATTAACTTAATCTAAGAAAATAACGAATAATAGT
The DNA here is from genome assembly GCA_963942505.1 of Lordithon lunulatus. Lineage (NCBI taxonomy): Eukaryota > Metazoa > Arthropoda > Insecta > Coleoptera > Staphylinidae > Lordithon > Lordithon lunulatus. The sequence goes on along the minus strand of OZ012668.1, from coordinate 61,348,241 downwards.
CTAGTGCATAGTTCAAGTCGCTTGAAATAGTGGACGGGCATAGTCAGGTTGGTAGGGGCCACCCGCTCACCCCAAATTTGTTCGCATAGTTTTTCCATAGGATAACACTCTTCTTGGAATGGTTTAAACAATATAAAACGTTTGTATCCATTGGCAAAAACTATGCGAGCGAAGGTGGGGTGGGTGGGTGGCCCCCACCAACCAAACTATGCCCGTCCACTATTTCAAGTGACTTGAACTATGCACTACACTATTATCCGTTTCCCCTAGTAGGGTAGGCCGGTTTCCCTTACCAACCAAAGTATGCCCGTCCATTCAATGAATTCCATTTGTTAATTTACGCCTAATTCGTAAAAAAAGTGAGAAATAATGTAGTGCATAGTTCAAGTTGTTTGAAATAGTGGACAAGCATAGTCAAATTAACGACTTGAACTATGCACTATATTTTTCTCACATTTTTTTATGAATTAGGCGTAAATTAATAAATAAAAATAATTGAATCATAGAAAGTAATGTAAATAACAGTGTAGTGCATAGTTCAAGTCGTTAGAAATAGTGGACGGGCATATTTTGGTTGGTAGGGGCCACCTGCCCACCCCACCTTCACTACCATAGTTTTTTCATGGGATATAGATGTTTTATATTGTTTGAACTATTCCAAGAAGAGTGTTATCCTATGGAACAACTATGCGAATAAAGGTGGGGTGGGCGGGTGGTCCATATCAACCAAACTATACCCGTCCACTATGTCAAATGGCTTGAACTATGCACTACACTATTATCCGTTATTTTCTTTGATTAAATTAATGTCCTTTATTAATTTAAGACTAATTTAAAAAAATATATGTGAAAAATAATGTAATGCGTAGTTCAAGTCGTTTGAAATAGTGGACGGGTATAGTGAGGTTGGTAGGGGACGCCCGCCCACCCCACCTTTGTTGGCATAGTTTTTCCATAGGATAACACTCTTCTTGGAATAGTTCAAATAATATAAAACATCTATATCTAATGAAAAAACTATGCGAGCGAAGGTGGGGTGGGCGGGTGGCCCCTACCAACCTCACTATACCCGTCCACTATTTCAAACGACTGAAACTATGCATTACACTAACATCCGTTATTTTCTATGATTAAATTAATGTCCTTTATTAATTTAAGACTAATTTAAAAAATATATATGAACAATAATGTAATGTGTAGTTCCAATCGGCATAGTTTGGTTGGTGGGGGCCGCCCGCCCACCCCACCTTTGTTCGCATAGTTTTTTCATAGGATACACTCCTCTTGAATAGTTTAAACAATATACAATATCTATATCCAATGAAAAAACTATGTGAGCGAAGGTGGGGTGGTTGGGCGCCCCCCACCAATCCAACTATGCCCGTCCATTATTTCAAATGATTTGAACTCTGCACTATTTAATTAAAAAATTAAATTAAAAATTGCCAATTTTTAATAAAATCTCATTTTTTTTTTCGACCATTTTTGAATGTGCAATCACGTCATGGACATGTATTTAAAATGAAAACCCCATTTTTTTTAATTGTGTATTTCGAAAGGGATTATTTTTCTGGGTCTGCAACATTATTGTTAATTCATTGTTATTATATGAATTTCAAGTACGAAATATCAATTAAAGGTCGTGTGTGTAATTATTAATCTCTTTTTTTTTGTGAAACGAAATTCTAAATGAGCCATGCACTAGGTCCTGGCGGTTTAATTACAAAGGATTTCGAGTTGATAAAGTCCGCGCGACCGGACACGCGTGCAAAGTCGGGTAATAACCAGAATGGCGACATAATGAAAGGCCATACAAAGGCCGGAACGGCGCCGTATCCTTTTACTGTAACGTCCGCTTCCGAAACTGGAATGGCCGTGCGCCCCGGGGCTTTATCTCTGCCCCAATGGCACACAACGAGCGCTCGTTTAGCTTCAGTCCGCTTTAAAGGATGAGGTAGATGCGAGCTAAATGCAACGCGGAACATGTAATTTGATAAAGTTTAAATGTTAATCTAATTATATTACTGAGAGTCACAAAGTGATACAGATATTATTATTATGGACACAAAATCAAACAAAAGGTCATTTGGTGCAGCTAGATGGCGTTAAACTTTCTCGCTAGAGAAAAAGTTATATAGCATTAATTTAAAAATTATTCATAGGTTTGTGATTTAATTATTCATCGTGAAAATAATTAAATCACAAACCTATGAATAATTTTTAAATTAATGCATTAACTTTTTCTCTGGCGAGAAAGTTTAACGCCATCTAGCTGCACTAAATGACGTTTTGTTTTATTTTTGTCAAAATCAATTTTTTAATTTTTTATTTGGTGTATCAGGAAATGTGGAGAAAGTTGTTGACTACAACTTTCTCCGAATTTCCTGATACACCAAATAAAAAATTAAGCAATTGAACTTTTTATCGTGAAAATAATTAAATCGCAAACCTATGTATAATTTTTAAATTAATGCAACTTTTTCTTCACCGAGAGAGTTATTAATCCTATTACAATAGAATATGTTTTCACGTTTGTGATATTAATTCTCTTTTGCCCGTATTCACCAACATCCCATAAACGTTAAATTGTCAAAATGTCAGAATGCCAAAAAGTTAAAATGTCAAAACATGAAAATATCAAAATGTCAAAAGTGTCAAAAAATGTCAATAATGTCAAAAAAGTCAAAAAAGTCAAAAATGTCAAAAACGCCAAAAATGACAAAAACGCCGAAAATGTCAAAAATGTCGAAAATCTCGAAAATGTCGAAAATGTCAAAAATGTCAAAAAAAAACCAAGAAGGAAACATTTTTCCATAATATCTATAGGCCCCATTAGCTATTTAATGCATACATTTAAAATATCATTGTGACAAATTGCCAAAACAAATGTCAAAAACCTTGAATAGTTTTGAGCTTTGATGACACCTTTTGTTTAATTATTCAGTGTTACCAATATATATATAATCTAAAGTAACTACATTCCCTAGATTATTTTTTTATTAAGCTATAACAACGAATACTTATGGGTTCAATAGATGTTGATTTATAGAACGTTGGTGAATACCGGGGTCTCTCTCCAAATAATATGTATGGTTAGTTTGACATATTTTTTATCTTTGTTACCATTCAGCGTTTCAATTACAATAATTAAACCGTGCTCTGCATTCACGTACCCTGGAGACAACATCAAAGAGCGCTTTGTTGTCCCGCAGGGTGCGGTCCAGGAATCGAACGTGTTTAACAGGCCGTGTTTATACGTAAGGGCGCACGGTGGGGGCGGTGGGGTGGCGCGCAGCGGCCGCATAATCCACGCTAATGAAATCTAGGCAATATTTGTCCGTCGGTCCGATTATGTCTGGCACACCGAGTGCACAACGCTCGCGGCGGAATTAATTATTACGGGGCCCGGCATTGCAGCGTGATTACAATTTAAAACGCGAAACGCGCTATAATGGAGGGGCTTAGAGGCACAGTTAAGTGCGATTTATGGGAAAATAATGCATATATGGGATAATCATAATACTATACTACTAGTTTAGAACGTATTTCTCACATCAGTAATACAATGTACGACGAATGAAGTAATGCAACTTTCTCTCTATAGAGACATTTTAACGCCATCTGGCGGAATCAACAATATTTATGATACACATCTATATATGTGCCTTTCGTTTTTCACTTTGAGCGGCCCTGGGCTTATAGTCCCCTGTTTTATTTACCGTGCAAGCCAGTCCCGGTGCGTACAATTCTACCTCGTCTAGAGCAGCGCATGCGCATTGTGTCAGTTGTGTCAGTATTTACATGTGAGGTTAAAATAAGTTGGCGTACGTACGTAAGTAGGAGTTTAAATAAATTGTATTGTTACTACTCTTAATATGTGGTATTCCATTATAAACATATGAAAAGGGAACTTATTTGTTCTATAGCATTAATATATAAGATAATTTGAATATGAAGGTAGTATTGTTGCCTATCTACGAAAAATTGACAGTTAACTGTTCGCGTTCACGACAGAGCGTGTTCTATTTTTTGTTATGCACGGTCGCATAAGCATAAGCGATACAGCTCGCCTCGGGGAGGTAAAACGAAAGCGCCTATAGTCGCATAAGTAGAAACATCTAACATTTTATTTGAGGTTGACAGGCGAGAGAAAAACTAAACTAAAAAAAAAATAACCTTTATTTAGCATGACAACTCAACATGACAGAGTGGTCATAAAGGTACCTTACACGATCAATATTACTGTCAATATTTTCGAATACTGACATTATTACTGTTCGATAATATGTTTAAAATGTTCATTATTCTAAAATATTGCCAGTATTACTTATCGTGTAAGGTATAGTAATGATGTAATGAAGAGAATACTGATGTTTATCCGGATAATTGATTACTTGATAAGTATTGAAAGAAGATTCAAGCAAATGCTGACATTACTAGGATTGACAGTATTATTGACCGTGTAAAGTGCCTTAAGGTCGTTTTAGACAAGACAATTTCTTGACTCAAAAGTTAGTCAAGATGCGAGACAATCTAAATTGTCTCGTATCATACAGTAAATTGTTTGAAATATTGAATTGGATCGTAGATTAAATGGAAAAATATAATGCGTTCTATTTGTTAAGGACAAGTTGTATGGGAGGAGGATATATGAATTCATTTCTTTCTCAACTTTTGAGCTAAGAAATTGTCTTGTCTAAAAGGACCTTAAGAGAGAACCTCAATCAATTTATTTTTTACTTTTATTTTATTTTTTTAATTTATTTATTTCCCAACAGGACAAGCTCAAAAAAGTGAAATTTCGCATTAAAGATACAAATAAGAACTAAGACTAAGAACAAATATTTTTTTTATATTTTATAAAGAGCCACACGCAGATAAACAAATAATTCAAATATTTGTTTTTATGTAATTTCATATTAGCAATTAAACCCATAAGTATTCGTTGTTATAACAACGATAAATACATTATCTATGGAATGTAGTTACTTTTGTTTCTTTCTGTTGCAAACACTGAATAATTAAACAAAAGGTGTCTCCAATCGCAAGCGCTATTTAAGGTGTTTAACATTTGTTTTGGCATTTGTTTTGGTATTTGTTTTGGCATTTGTTTTGGCATTTGTTTTGGCATTTCTTTTGGCATTTGTTTTGGCATTTGTTTTGGCCTTTGTTTTGGCATTTGTTTTGATATTTGTTTTGGCATTTGTTTTGGCATTTGTTTTGGCATTTGTTTTGACATTTGTTTTGGCATTTGTTTTGGCATATTCTGTCACAATGACATTGTCAATTTATCCATTCAATAGCTTATGGGATCTATAAAAAGTTTATGGGATTTTAGTGAATATGGGCAATATAAACACATAATTATAAAAAAGAAAATAAGTTATAAAAAATCAAAAACGTCAAAATTAAACTAAATCTCATTAATCATCACCAGCCCGTTATGTTGTAAATCGCACGTTTGATTTTAATACCTCTCTCTCGTTATGATTCCGCATAAATTTTCAATGTTCTTTGAAAAGTAAACCCGAGCGGGGGGCTTTAATTGCCCCCAGAACGCAAATTGTGCGCCGGATGTAAAATTAATAAAGCGCTCGCGCCGCCACCACCAGCACCGGAGGGCCGGCCGGCCTGGCGCAAACTTGCAGAGTTCAAATTTGTTCGTCAGTTTAAATATTTGACGAGCCCGCATCGAGAAATCTCTTTCGTTTCCCGCATCTTACTGCTGGCTGAGTTGAAAGACGTGAAATTCAAATAGATTCAACATCAGTACGAATGTCTGTTCATTAACTAGAAGACAATCAATTAATGTTAAATTGTTACATTTGTAACAATTCTTGTCGTCTAGTTTTTGTTAGGTTACGATGTTATTGTTTTTTCTCTTTGTTTTAACAGATATCTTGTTTGTACTCATGTTAAAAATCATATCAAATAGCAGCAATAAATTCGAAAAAAACATTTAAGATTTTCGAAAAAAAATGCACGTCGATTTATAATTTTAAATTGTAATTTTTTAAGTGTCAATTTTTTCGAGCATTTTTGAATGTGTAATGACGTCATCGACAAGTTTTTCAAATGAGAACTCCATTTTTTTATTACAAATTCTGAAAGGGTTTATTTTTCTGCGATTAGAGTTGTATATTACGATATGGGTTAGATAAGAACATTTCCGAGAAAAATCATTTCAAATGTTAAAAAAAACAAGAAACGCGAAATAATATTAAATTACTTAAGGTTGGCGTTTTCAAATTTAGGCAACTTGTGATGCACATGTAATAGCATAGGCGAAATGCGTATAAGAAATACGCACTGTTTTCTTCTAAAATACGTTTGCTAAAGAATAATGTTGCACGTATTCTAGGTCCATAGTTCCTCGATAATCGTGATTTAAAAAAAAATTAATTTTACTTTATTTACAACCCTTGTATATATAATATACAAAAATCTTCATACAATGCGTCATAGGTAAAAATAGTGCAATAATCTCTAATATCATATTAATTATATTAATTAATATTGATTACACTTACCAGTTTCATTTTCTGCGGACACCCCCAGACAGCAAAAATACGTATGCAAAAGAATAATATTGCACGTATTCCGTAGTCTAGATTTGAATGTCCATAGTCCCTCGGTAATCGTGAAATTAAATTTATTATTTTTTGTTCACAATTAGCGAAAGACTATGGATATTCTCACCTAGACTACGGAATACGTGCAACATTATTCTTTTGTATAAGTATTTTTGCTGTCTGGGGGTGCCCGCAGAAAGTGAAACTGGTAAGTGTAATCAATATTAATTAATATAATTAATATGTTATTAGAGATTATTGCAGTTTACCTATGACGTATTGTATGAAGATTTTTGTATATTATATATACAAGGGTTGTAAATAAAGTAAAATTATTTTTTTTTTAAAACACGATTATCGAGGAACTATGGACCTAGAATACGTGCAACATTATTCTTTAACAAACGTATTTTAGCAACTCACTTTATGTTCTAGTTAAAGAAAACGGTGCGTATTTCTTATACACATTTCGCTTATGCTATTACATGTGCATCACAAGTTGCCTAAATTTGAAAACGCCAACCTTAAGAACATTCCATCAACGAGCGATATTAACGGAAAAAGTAGTCTTATGGTTGCAAACGTAAAAATTTTATTATTACAATACAATTATAAATAAAGTATCGTTTTGAAGAAGAAAAATGTCTTTGATTCGGTCTGGCCGATTATAAATGAAGTATCGTTTTAAAGAAGAAAGATGTGTCTTTGATTCGGTCTGGCCGATTTTAGATACATATTTTCGAAATAAAGTTAAAAATTAATTTGTTCTTCGACTAGCTCATGGTCAGACTGTAAATGGTGCACAGTTTGCGCATTTACTTTAACTTTTTATTGTTAAATTAAATTATTGTTAAATTAATTATTGTTAAATTAAATATTTCTGCCTTGCGGCTTACTTGGACGAAATAAATTAAAATATATAGTTTGTTTAAACAAATAACATATGCAATTTTATGTACATGTACAATGTTAATCAATGAAAATTGAGTTGCATACATTATTATATTGATTGTTCATATTAAATACCTAGTTTTGATGTAAATTGTAATGCATAATTCAGGTTTTGATAAACCCGCCCCTAGTATACTTTAAATGTAGCGAATAAATAATATTGACACTATAATTTCATATAGGGTGATATATTTAACTTTATTTGGGATCATATTCCATATTTTATGATTCCGATTACGGCTCCCAGCCACCGTTAAGAACCCTGTATCTGCCGCTTTTACGGCGGCAATAACTCGCAGGTGGGCCTACCGGCCCCCCAGCGCTGCATATTCATGTGTTTATGGTGCGTTTACGGTCCTCGGGGAGGACGTGAAGGGCCTGCAGAGATCGAGGGACGTCTTTACGACGCCTGTTTATCTCTATACGCAGAGAGTATATAAATTTTAGAAAATAATAGAACACTATTATTTTCTGAAAAGAATAAAAAAAAAACAAGTACTACTAAAGTCATAAAACAGTCATGCAAACAATTTTTGTATTGTGTAATTTTTTTAACGGACAGTTATTTGTCAATGTAACATCTGATGTCAGTTTGAAAAGTAAATAAATCTTCAGTTCTAATATGTCGAAGTTTAATACTCAAATAAGTATATATTATGTTATTTCAAATTATTATAGGTAAATGAATTCACTAGTGGAAAAGCCTTTCTTATAAATTGTTTCCATTCTCTTCTATTTATTGCCAATTCTTTTGCTTCCTTCCAGTTTTTTCCTTTCCTTTCTAATAGTTCCGATATAGTTTCATCCCATTTTTTTCTTGGTCTTCCTTTTTTCTTGTTTTTGATTTTTGCTCTCCATATTCTTTTGGCTGGTACTGTCTCTGCCATCCTAATTATGTGTCCTACTATCCTAATTGTCTTTTCTCTATGTACTTTATTGTCGGTGTTACATTTAGTTTTCTTCTTATATCCTCATTCCTCATTTTGTCCTTTTTTGTTACTCCTCTAACTCTCCTCATATACTTCATTTCAACTGCTGGTATTTTGCTTTTTTGTGCTTTATTTAACATCCATGTCTCGCATCTGTATGTTTAATATAGGTCTTATTATTGCTTTATATATTTTTATCTTCGTCTCTCTTATTTATTACAAGGTTTAAAATATAAAAAATCAAGTAATGTAGCCCTAACCTAACCAAATGTATACATAGTTATTAAAATTGTGATTAGAATCTTAAATAATTGCTCAATATTATAATATTCCTTTCATAGTTGATTTTTATTCTCATGCACATCACAGCAAGAAATCCCATTTCAATATTTTAGATATAGATAATACAGAAGATTGTGTATCTGAAAGCAAATCCCATAAAAGTCGCCGAAAGTACGGTGCGAATGGCAAACAAGATGCAAACTGCATCCAGCGAGATTTAACCGAATAAACATTACCTCCGCGTCTTTTGCGCGCGGCCTTTTTTTATCCCTGTTGCAGCGAAACAAAAAGCGCCCGCCGTACAACTCGGGGTTGTTTCTATTTCAAAGTAAACACACATATTCACACACACACACGAGTTGAGCGAACAACATAATCTCCCCGGCATCGATCCCGGCCCCGGATCGGAGGAATTCAATTCGCCTCTCTCGCGCGCGCGTGTCTTCTTTGCCCCACACACACACACACACAACACAAAAAAGCCCCTTATCGCGATCCGAAGTACGCGAAGAATGAAGGAACGCGGGCGAACGTCGATGTAGTTACGGCGAACAAATGGGAAATGTATTTTCATTATGACAGGGGAATGAAATAAAAGATTGCTTTGTTATTATCGCAATATGTTTGGCAGCGCGAGAGGAAATGACATAGGGTAGTTATTTGTGCTGGGAGATGTGATATACGTCTTTAAAATGAACCAAAGAACATTGTTAGATGTCATCATTATATGAAGACAAAATAAGAAGTTCGAAATCTATTATATCACTTACATACTATAAGTGTCATATATAATTACTAATAGTAACATTTAAATTATGCTTTTTATTATGAAGTATGTCTGCAAATGTCGATTTCAAATTGAATGGGAAAAGCTACAGGGCTTGGCAATTTTTTGAAACTTTGAACACGTTATTTCATGATGAAAAGTTCTGCTTGATCTCATTTTTAGGTAAGAGACCTAAAAATGAGATCAAGCAGAACTTTTCATCATGAAATAACGTGTTCAAAGTTTCAAAAAATTTCCTTTTCTTTATTTATGGGACAAAAACTACCATAACTTTTATTGTAGTTTTCAAAATTTTATAAAATTATTCTGTATATATTCATAAATAGTCATATTAAGTCGGTCGCATTGCACAACACGTCAATGAAATTTCTAACACCGTGGACATGACAGGAGGGATATCCCTTGTGTCTTTTAAGAGTCAATTAAGGCATTACAATGCATAATCTGATTTGTGTATATACAGGTATGTTGTAAATGCTAATAATAGCGTTAATAAATAAATAAATAAATAAATAAATAAATAAATAAATAAATAAATAAATAAATAAATAAATAAATAAATAAATAAATAAATAAATAAATAAATAAATAAATAAATAAATAAATAAATAAATAAATAAATAAATAAATAAATAAATTAATAAATATATATATATATATATATATATATATATATATATATATATCAAATATTTAGGTTATTAAATTCAAAAATTACGAATGTGCCATTAGTTCGAAACAAAAATACTATAATTCTGTTTGTAGTTTTCAAAATTTTATTAAATAACTCTGAATATTTTCTATATAATAAAGTTTGTAAGAATATTTTCTAAATAAAAATGAACTTTGCCATGCATCATTAAATTATTTTGCAAATATGTTAGTTTATCTAGTTATAAAATAGCACAACGTATCACCGCGGGGCTACGAGTAACGATCGTTCTCCCAGTGCGCTCTTTTTCAAGTAAATACTCTACATATGTGCATGTATGTATATAAATGCATGTGTGTGTGTGTGAAAGCTCGATGCACGTACGAGCAAACTCCGGAAATAGACATTTGCATTCCTAGGTGCACTAGAGGGTGAAGTTCCTCTTTAGGGATGGATGTTTTCTGGGGAAACGATTCGCCCGGATTTACGGCTCTATCGCATTCGAATCCAACCTTGAGAGGTTTACTTTAATTTAATAAGATTAGCAAGAGTTAAAAAGAACCAACTCGGATTTATTTCGTTCTCAAAATACATCCCACACAACTCGACAGAATAATCTCAAACTGCAGCATTGGTAAATGCTATATATGTAAAATACAACTACTCTCTAAATTGTAGCGCGCTTTATTGTAGTCTCCAGTTCTGCATGTGTTAAACATTAAGGGGTGGCGCGGGCTCTTCCCCCCACCCACGTTTTGTAATTAGAAGCGACGGAAATGGTGGCCGCGCCGGGGAAGTGCGCCCGTTCGTTCGCTGCTGAAATTTAAATGTATTTACGGAGAGCCCCGTGTAGATCTGGGACGTAATTTATGTTGACAATGGTGCACAATGCCATTTAAATGAAAATGTATGCCGCGCGCGACTGCCGAGCGTCTCAGACGACGGACCCCCTAATTACCGCGACTGGCTAAAACACGCTAAACATCTCAAACAATTAAAGTCCAACTAATACTGCCAGAGGCGGGCGTAAGTTGATGCGAATTAATTGCTGAATGATACGTACTATATATATATATATATATATATATATATATATATATATATATATATATATATATATAATTCAAAATAGAAACCGACGTTCCTAGCTACATTTTACTTCTTTTTTTGTCGATGTAAAAACGCTTTAAATTGTTTTTGACCTGTGACAAATACTATATATTACTGACGCCAATAAATTGATTTGATTTCATATTTGATAGAAATATTGAAAAATATTTTATACCATTTCTTTGAATCAAAACTTGTGAATTTTACGATTTTTCACCATTCATATCACTGCAATATTAATATGCCGCAACAAAATTAATTATTAAATATTTCAAACCGTACCCCTCAAGTAAACACGTTCCCCTGCTATTATTTATTTTTTGTGTGTTCGCGTCTGTTAAAACTAAAACCAGCGGTGCGAAGTTTGCGGCGGAAACAAGGAAAACAACGGGCGCCGCGACGCGTTAATGTTCCGCCGCTGGGAACGTGCCCAGCTGCGGGTGGAAAAACAACAAAGTTAAAAATTCAGGCGGAAAGAGGGCGCGAGCAATAAACCCTCTCTAGCACTCTCTGCACGTTCCGGCAATTAATTCCGACGCGATCGATCCGACAATTGCAGGTAAAGCTGTTTTTGGCGGACGCGCCGGGTAAGCAGCAGGTGCGTTTGGGGTTGAGATTGCGGCGGCCGGCGAATCGATACATAATATTATCGAACACGGCTGCTGCCGCTCTTGTTTATCGGCGTGCACGCCTGTGTACACTGATCTTGTTGCGATGATCTGTAATGCAATTAGATGGGTGGGGTGGTGGGTGGTACGATTAATTAACTTTTAACCTGTAATTCACTTAACAGTATTCATGATTAATATAGGTAGTTATAATAATTAATACAAATTGCAAAGTTATTGGAAATTGAATATATATATATATATATATATATATATATATATATATATATATATATAATATATATATATATATATATATATATAATTTTAATTGCTAATAAATTTGCAATTTGAATTGATTATAATACTTACAATATTAATCATGTATACTGTAATAGTAATTTACATTATTAGTGCAGGAAGGCAAGTTTCCCGAATTAGCAAATGAGTTTACAGCACGAGCCGAAGACAAGTGCTGTATTTAGAGAGAATTCGGGAAACAGCCTTATCACACGAATAATGTATCTTATTTTTTGTACGAATAAATATTTATTTGAAGTTATTTAAAGTTGTTGTGGCAAACAGAATTATATCACACTACCAATAACATAAAATGTCTATATTTATATTTATATAAGTCTATATTTTCTTCAAAATTGTATTTTTTCGGTACCAAAGCGTTAATGTTTAATGTTATTAGAAGTATAAGAGGTGTACGCTGTTCTTGCATGCACTTATATATTTATAAATACTCATTTACATTAGTACCGAATTTTAAATTGGCCACACTGGCTAGTGCGGGAAGTAGTATTTCCTGCACCCAAATCAATGCAGGAAATTATTTGTCTTAGGACATGAGTACAAAAAGTGAATTACAGGTTACAAGTTAATTAATCGTGCCAACCACCACCAACAAGTTAATGAATTTTTGTAAAAATTAAACATGATATTTGAAATAATTCCATAAATCGATTTATAGAAACAGTTTGAATCTATCGCCTAAAGGTCTTTCTGAACAATCGAGTTATAATTAAGTGAATGCGATGCATTCTTGATAATTTGTTTGATTTAAAATGATAGTAACGCGAATTATTTTGAATTTCGCGCGGTTTTCATAGAAATAATGATGGCCGCCCGTGCAAATGGCGGACGGCGCTTTATTTTTTGCATTTGTTATTTTGTCAAAGACACTCGATCTTGATGGGGTTTTGCAGGGGACGCGCGCACACGTGTGGCGTTTGAAAAATAGCCCCATCAGCGGACGCAAATTGCGCCGTCTATCCGCTGCAATCACCTGCCATCCGTTCTCGTCCCCTTGCCGCCACCCACGTTATTACACCGTTATTTGGGCGGGCCAGAGTCGCGATTAATCTAATCTTCCGGCCTGCTACTTTTAATGCTACAATTGTTGTTTATACAAAGATTGTCTACAATTTTGTGTATGTATGTGTGTTTTTAGGCAACATTCGGGTACACGTTGTGCTATTTTTAAATATGAAAGAAAGGTGTAGCTACAAAACCACTCTCGCATGCCAGTCTAACACAATCTAACAAGATTTTTCAAATCGTAAACACGTAATTCTTGGCAAACTTGTACAAATTCTTTAATTATAATAAACGCACGGTACTTAATTGAGTTTTTATTTGTTTGATACGAACATGAAAGCTAATGGTCGCCCACAACTCGCACAATGTGCATTGAATATGAACTTGCACATACCAACTTAAAACTTATATATATATATATATATATATATATATATATCCAGTGGATCACAAAATTATTCGTACACTATTGAAAATACTTATGATTGTTTAAAAAATTTAAATTTAAAAATTAATGTATATTTTGTTATGCAATCATTTTTGTTTTCATTTATAATTTAAATCATACATTGAAAATTATATTGGCAAATAAGATAAACATTATAACCGATATTTATCAAACCAGAGATAACAATAAAAAACAATATACAATCTATTTTATTATCACACAATTATTCGTACACCCTCTTTGATAGCTGATAAACCAAAAACAATAAAATTAAATATACAAATAAAAATTTATATTAAATACAACTTCTCAACATTCTGTATACACACTAGACCACCTAATATATTATTTAATTACAGCTATTCATGTACTCCCAATATATATATATATATATATATATATATATATATATATAATAATTTCTCAAAAATTTTACTCTCCGGTGGGACTTGAACCCACGTCTCCGGCTATCGCGGCCGTCGCGCTACCAACTGCGCCACGGAGGGTGGTAGTGGATAGCGCCTGAGATGTTCTTATGTCCAATTATTTACACCACAAATTGACGCATGAACTGTGTTGAGAGTCCAATTGGATTTTTGGATTTCGCTCGTACAATTATTAATTAACATTGATACATCTGGTGATTCTTCATTCAGATAGCCGACAATGGCAAGATGTACTTCACTATATATATATATATATATATATATATATATATATATAAATATATATATATATATATATATATATATATATATATATATATAAAACTCATAAATCAACTAAACTAGCCTCACTGCCGTAGTAAGTAGCTGATAGAATTTTAAATTACTTCAGATTATTTCTTTACTGCCTCTCTAAGATGTTCTTTGATGCCGCGCTCGCTGAGTGCACGCATTGAATAATTCACGGGACGGCTGTAATTGAAATAAATATGATTGAGAAAAATTAGGGGCCGGTTAGGGTTGTGGTGGCGGCTGCCGCGCAAACTAACCGGGAACACGTTAATCAGCTTACAGGGTGCCTCCTTTGTGTGCGCAGTTCATTAGGCTTACAACGATGCTGCTGCCGCCCCCCAGCTCCGGCAACCCCACTGTACGCGTTGCACCCCGCGGCCGATTGCCGGCGGGTGTAATTCGGTTTGGAAATAGCGAGATGCAACGAAGTAGAGAATTTACAATTCAAAGAAATCTATATGTGATTTTATTCTGATTTTCATATTGAAATTCACGTGGATATACATTTTTATAAATGTAAACATATAGTATGTTTATTTAAAAGTGATACATACGTCAATATAAGCAGTTCAATTGTTTTCAGGTTACAATCAAAATTTATACTTTTTATGAAGTAATAATATTTATTTTCAATTAAAAATATATTAGGTAAAGAACTATTAGTTCCATAATAAAAATAATATTGAATTGAATCGGCATCTACTTTGTGATAATTCATTATAATAAATAAATAAAACGAATTTTTCCATTGTATATAGTTAATTCTAAATCATGAATTTAAAAACAAAGACTACTATTTTTATAAGGCTATCAGTCGTCAAGAGAGAAGCTCAGCGTGGTTTAATCACCCGATATTTACCTTAACTTCACAGCAAACCTCTGCAAAACTGTGAAAGGTGATTCGCGAAAATTCGGGCATAGTTTGGTCCACCCCACTAAGGAAAATGGATAATAGTGTAGTGCATAGTTCAAGTCGTTTGAAATAGTGGACGGGAATAGTTTGGTTGGTAGGGGCCGCCCGACCACCCCACCTTTGTTCGCATAGTTTATTCCATAGGATAACACTCTCCCTGGTATGGTTTCAATAATATAATACATTTGTATCTATTGAGAAAAACTATGCGAACAAAGGTGGGGTGGGCGGGTTTCCCCTACCAACCAAACTATTCCCGTCCACTATTTCAAACGACTTGAACTATGCACTACACTATTATCCATTTTCCTTAGTGGGGTAGGTGGCTTCCCCTTACCAACCAAACTATACCTGTCCATTATTTTAAATGACTTGAACTCTGCACTAAATATTATCCGTTATTTTCTATTTTTCAATTAATTTCATTTGTTAATTTACGCCTAATTCGTAAAAAAAATATGAGAAACAATGTAATCCATAGTTCAAGCCATTTGAAATAGTGGACGGGTATAGTTTGGTTGGTAAGGGGAACCCGCCTACCCCCACTAGGGAAAATGGATAATAGTGTAGTGCATAGTTCAAGTCGTTTGAAATAGTGGACGGGCATAGTTTGGTTGGTAGGGGCCGCCCGCCCAACCCACCTTTGCTCGCATAATTTTTTTCAATAGATACAAATGTAATATATTATTGAAACCATACCAGGGAGAGTGTTATTCTATGGAATAAACTATGCAAACAAAGGTGGGGAGAGCGGGCGCCCCCCACCAACCAAACTATGCCCGTTCACTCTTTAGATAGTGAAATAAATAGAATAATAATCTATTTCACTATTCTAATTTGTAATATTTAACATAAGGCAGTATTACACTAGCGTTCACAGAGCGTACCAACAGTTGTTTATTTGATTTCCATGGCAGTTCGATTTCTGACACTATTCGTTCTTAATGTACTGGAGTAACTATCAAAATTGTTCCATAAAATTTAGAAAAATCACGATTTGAGTCCGTTCAATTTTGTAAGTACGGGTTATTAATGTTTTGTAAAAGACTAGTAAACTGAAATTCCATCATTTCATGAACTCACGAATTATCTTCATTTTGCGAAGAGAATTTGAATGTTAAACATTACATTCAAAACTATTGCTTGTAATGTTTTTTCTTTTTCATCATTTCACCGAAGTTGTCTTGTTCCTGCCTTGAGGAATACCAGGACTGAAAATTAAACGATTATGTTAGGAACGCGTGGTATTAGGAATCACACCCCTTGAACTTACAGAATAAACCCTCGTTCATAAATAACTTCGTGCTTTATATATAAAATAAGGGTGTTAATTAGCGACATTCCACTGTTTTACTTCCCTCGTCGTGTGTTGGTATGTGGGTATGTGTGCTATTGAACCGCTGCCAGTGTTTGCGCAATTTTAAAACGCGTTTGTTTTCCGGGGTACGCAAAAATAAAGATAAAACAAGCCCCCGGAACGTTGGGCGGGATAAATTATACAGCGAAAACATTCGTTGCGCGTCGAAAAACACGCCGGCTTGTTTACGAGAGGAGATAGAAAAATTTATAGGGTGGGAAGAGGAAATTTAAAAATGTATACAAGAAAATTATTGCGGTGCGTTGTTATTTCAAAACAATACTTGTGAATTATTTATATATGAATATTCTATATTTTCTATTATTCTAATATTTTCGTTATTACTCTAAACATGTGTTGATGTAGTTTTTATATGTATAGAATTATGTATTTAAAAGGTCATTATTATTATTATTATTATTATTATATAAATAATTGTTACACTTTTGTTGTAAATAATAATAATAAATAATTATAATTAATACAATCAGTTGAAATTAAGTGTGAGGAGAATTAGAGGAGTGACAAAAAAAGGACAAAATGAGAAATGAGGATATAAGAAGAGAAATTACGATTCTCAAATTAATTCCATATAAGAATATTATACTGTCTAAGTCAAGCATTTGTTTATTTTGATACAAAATCACAAATAGCAATGACTTGAGAATATATAACACATTCATTCACTTGGAAATCCTGAGTTTGCTAGGCTTTATCTTTGAAAGCCATAAAGATATTTGTAAATGGTTTGAAAATTACGATTCCCAAATTTATTGCATATAAGAATTTTGTGCTGAATAAGTGCAACGTTTGTTTATTTTTATACAAAATTACAAATAATAAGGATTTGCGAATATATAACACTTTCACATTGAAATCCTGAGTTTGCAAGGCTATATCTTTGAAAGTTGTGAAGATATTTGCAGATGGTTTGAAAATTACGATTCTCAAATTAATTCCATATAAGAATTTTATACTGAGTACGTCAAGCATATGTTTATTGTTATACAAAATCACAAATAGCAACCACTTACGAATATATAATACCTTTAGATTGAAATGCTGAGTTTGCCAGACTATATCTTTGAAAGTCATGAAAATATTTGCAAATAGTTTGAAAATTATGATTCTCAAATTAATTGCACACAATAATTTGGTGCTAAGTAAGTCCAGCATTTGTTTATTTTTATACAAAATCACAAATAACAATGACTTGCGAATATACAACACCTTCACATTAAAATCCTGAGTTTACTAGGCTTTATCTTCGAAAGTCGTGAAGATATTTTCAAATGGTTTAAACGGTACGATTCTCAAATTAATTCCATATAAGAATTTTATACTGAATAAGTCAAGCATTTGTTTATTTTCATACAAAATTACAAATAGCAATCACTTGTAAATCACTTTCACATGGAAATCCCGAGTTTGCTAAGCTGTATCTTTGAAATTCATGAAGGTATTTGCAAATGGTTTATAAATTATGATTCTCAAATTAAATTCATACAAGAATTTTGTTCTGAGTAAGTCAAGCATTTGTTTATTATTATACAAAATTACAAATAGTAATGACTTGTGAATATATAACACTTTCACATTGAAATCCTGAGTTTGTGCATGTGATTTAAAAAGGTTATTCGTCTGTTTAGATTTGTATACGATTTTATTTTGATTACTTTGTTGTGCGATAGTTAAAAATTAAATCAATCAGGTAAAGACACGTAGATTAGTAGATTAACACTTTCACATTGAAATCCTGAGTTTGCAAACTATATCTTTGAAAGTCGTGAATATATTTGCAAATGGTTTGAAAACAAAGTTGCTGTTGTTCTACTACTTAGTAGTGTGATATTAGTTTTTGTGTATTGAGGTATTCATCATAAAAACTAGTGGTGCTGGGGATGAAGTTGCTCTTGTTCTACAACTTCATCACTAGCACCACTAGTTTTTATTATGAATACCTCAATACACAAAAACTAATATCACACTCCTAATAATCATCATCAAGAAATAACAATTAGCCATATAAATGAACCATCTTGTAATCATAATCATCATACTCATGATGATACATCCGTAGGTGTGTTAATTGTGGTGCAATTCGATATACCTGTCGCCAGGAAACGTATCCCGGTAATCGTGTCCTGTTTTAATTGATCGCGTCCGAACATGTCGGCGGGTAAATAATTATTGGACGGTTTGATTAATACCGGCGGCGTTATTGATGGCACGTTAGATAATATTATGTCGCCAGGTTATTACAATATTCGCGATAAATCATGGCGGCGACGTGAATGCCGGACGCGTCGTCCTGCAGGACAATGCACTCCATTTGCGGCCACAATGGCCGATGTGGTGACGACAATGCGGATTGAAAACTCATTACAGCGTAAATTAAGCGGCAGTTGTTATTATAATTAATTGATTAACAATCCAAAATGGTTTGTATTAATTACTAAGTGAAATGAACAGAGACAACTGATATATACTATAAAATGTCATAATTATTATACGAGAATCAAAAATGGCCATTTTGTAAGATCATTCCATCGTTCAAACAGTCCTAAATTGGCTACATAAACAAAAGCTAAAGGTCGTTTTAGACAAGACAATTTCTTGACTCAAAAGTTAGTCATGTAGACTATTTTATAAATAAATATGTGCATAGTTTTTATAATTTTATACAAATATAAATGCAGGGTGTTTCTACAGTAAAAAGACCAACATGAAAAATTAAAGTATAAATTTTATTCTAAAACGAAAATAAAGAATAAATCGAAATTCAAAGTTAAAACAAGAACGTCTGTTGATTACTCCGAATGAAAATTGAAATATCACAAAAATAATAGTGGGCCATGGAAATTTTTTATTTCAGAACTCTAAAAATTGCACAACAAAACATTATTTACAACTTGTGTTCAAAAAGTCTTCCACTATCGGCTACACAAGCGTGGCAACGCAAAGTCATTGAATTATAAATTTCATCTAAATCTTGTTGATATTGAATTGCCATATGCCATATATTATAATCACGGATTGGAACTTAACTCGAGATTTATCTACTTTATGCAACCGAGTTTTAATAATTCAATTAAATAATGAACAAAAAAAAACATTAATAATTCAATTAAATAATGAATAAAAAAACATAAAAAAACGTCTCGATGGGAATTCGAACTCCCGGCTCTTATTTTTGAATTAACAGTACTGACTACACAAATAAATATAAATGACAATCGGTTTCAAAACATTGTCTTCGTTTTTACATTATAATAATAATTCAGAAATATATCGTATATCAATTAATTACGTCACTGCAATATATAATTCATGAATAAATCCCTTGCAATTCAACAATTCTTATACTCTTTTATTTCGGGTGATTTATGAATAATACATCAACCACCAGCTCGCAGCTGTGTACATTCAATTTACCCCCTCCCGAAACGAAATGGATTCAGAAAGGTCCGACCCTTAATTGGCGGCTCGCAATCAAAATATATATTCCACGAGCATATTCATAGAATTTAAATATTTCACGAGGCGCAAATTTGCAGCAGCTCTGACTTTTTTTTACGGGCGAGACACGCGATTAATCTTAGTTACCGAGTTTCGATTACGGGGCCGACTCGCCAACAATAAATCTGCATCTTGAGATAATGAGGCGGACGTGGGGGACGTAACGAGGGCCATTACGAGTAAGCGCGTTACGTGCGCCAATTACAGCAAGATTTTTTTTTGCGTTTGTATGTACGGCGTGACCTTATTTCCTGAAATGGTGGAAATATTAAAACTTGGCTACGTGCAGAGTATAATTGCAAATACATATGTTTATGGTTTTCTTGATGTATTATAATTCAGTCAATGAGTGTTCAAAAATGGTATGTAGAGTGCATGTTTTTGACTTCACGATTTCGTTATGAGTAACCGAAATCCTGAAGTAAAAAACTCATGCATATTTCATGTACTCTACACCCCATTTTTGAGCACTCATTGGACTGGACTATTATTAAAAACATATTTTCTGTTTGCTAGTTTTCTCAAATGTTCTATATTTGTAAACCAACTTTGTAGGTAAAAGTCACGTCGGTTGACGGGGGATGATTTTTAATTACGTTCTCCCCAACAATGCATTTTCAGTGATTTTTAAAAATTACAGCTCACTGTTTTGATTGTAAAACTTTGCTATTACTTCAAAACACATAATACTTATAATTAACGAATAAAAATCATCAAACTAAATTCGTCTGGATGGGATTCGAACCTACGAGTCCCATTTTGTAGTGACAGCACAAAAGTCATAAATGACATGTCGGTTGGCTTCAAAACATTATTTTCGTTTTTATATTATAGGGATTGTAGCGATAGCATATTGTTTTCATGGCTAGTTAGATTAATATAAAAATAACTTGCCTCGTAATCATATTCCTGCATACATTTTAATTAATGATCGTAGTAATAACGTTTTCGGGCCCTTATGGTGGATATAAATAAGAAATTATTGTGCCAACGAATCCGAGCCACCTATTTGTTTTTCACTCAATATTTTCCGAAAACAACAAAGTTTATTTCCGCGCCCTTCTACAGTCTCGTAATGATTTAATGTTTGTTTGTGCGTGTTCGTGTGGGCGGCGGCGATTCCGCCGACGAGGATTTATGGCTTGTCCGTTTGTTCGCTCAACTTTTTGTCCTGCTGCTGATCCCGTCGGCGGCGGTCAGAACTGTTATCCGAGTTCGGCAGCCGGCGAAAGTTTTCCCCCGTCCAACTACTGTGTAATCCTCCCATCTCCCCGTATTCTATCCAGAAACCTTGTCTGTAGCATACGAAATTAATTTACTTCCTTTTCCGGGCAGCGCGAACAAAAATGTTTTGTTACATACCGAATGTAATGATCAGCACTATGTATAAGATGGTTAAGATTGATTTGTATACTTATTGCCAAAATTTTAAATTTTAAAATTGGTATGGCATGGCCACGATTCGTATTTGCATGACTAGTGGCGTTTTTAAGGGTAAAGTCACGTTTATGTTTTTCTTATATGTAGTGTCGAATATGATTTTTTTTAAATTCTAACAAATTTAAAATTAAAATTACTTCTTGTATATATATATATATATATATATATATATTCCCAATAGAGGTTTTGTGTTTTATCATTAATTAATCAATGATCACATAGATGTTCAACGTCTGTCAACGTCCTGCTGTTTGCGGTGTCGACCTACCGATGGCTCTGTTGTATATATATATATATATATATATATATATATATATATATAAATATATATATATATATATATATTCAGTTATAACTGAAAAATACATAAAGCATGAATCATTGAAAGGAAAAACAGTCAAGCAAGCAAGAGAACTGGCGAAGAACAGAAAGGAGTGGAAAGAATTTACAAATGTATAAACAACAGTAATTGTAAACTATAATAATGTTAATAATGTTAATGTAATAGCCTACACCGAAAGGTAAAAGGCAATTGATAATATATATATATATATATATATATATATATATAAATAAAGCATGAATCCACTGAAACTCACCAAAATACGTTTATCAGTAGTTTGTATTATATTAGTAAAATTTTACGAAAATCAAAAAAATATTTATAATTAATCAATGATAAAACACAAAACCTCAGTTGGGAATTAAAGGAAGAATCACAATAACATATTTTTTTTAAATATTTACAAATTTGCAGTTCAAACATACAAAATCGGATTTTTATGAAATACTGAATTTAAATAAAGTAAAAGAATATATAATTATTTAAATATAGAAATTTGAAAATTGCCTAATAAATTTCTCCATTACACCATAAAATATTCGTGCACATTCGCTCTTCCAATGCATCGGACCGTTAAAGCGTGCCGTTCGGATAAAATTGTCGTTATCGTCCACCCCCTTCTACCCATACCGTCATGCATAAAACATCGCATCGGGCAAATGGGTCGACGGCGGTGGTGGCGGCGGCGGCGGCAAGTGACCGGCCGCATTAACGGCGGGGTCCCATCCTAAAGCAAGCAGCATCGAGTGAATTAGCAATTTAAATGCGAACCTTAACATATAAATTCGCGCCGATATGATTTTCCCAGCATCGCCACCACGGGGCGGCGGCGGCAACGTCGTGAGATTTCAATTCGCCGCCTCCGGTGGGGCGCTGAACGAACGCCGCGGGGCGTGAAAAGGGTAAAATGCGACTGTCAGTCCGGATGCGGAACCGTTCATCCGAAGAAATATATCACGCGCTCGCGAAAACGGCGACATGTCATCCGCACAATGGAGATAATGAGAGACAGCCAAGTTTTCCGACGCGGGCATCAAACGGACTGAATGGTATATCGAATTTCCCGGAGATATGCTAATGCTATGAATGAAATGGATAAAAATATACTGTCACAGGTGTACAAATATCTATGATTTGAAAATTATTAGGCTCGGTTGTATAAAACACATAATTCTTGAATGATACAACTAACGGCCTAGGAGGCAAGTTAAACGCTATCTGGCGGCACCACATCAATTTATTTATATATATTTATATTATATAAATACATATGAATATATTTTGACAGTATCAGAAAAAAAAAATCAGTTAATTTTTTATGACCGATGAAAAATCTTACTCTCAGTTTTCATACAATATTTGAAAAAATATAATACTGTTTATTTGTTTGATTTAGTTACTGATTTTGTTTTGAATTACTGTATTTAAATTAGGATATCCAAAAATCTAGAAAATATAGTTTTATCTCATAGGGAAAATTTATGTTTTCTATATTTTTGGATATCCTGATGTAACCCAAACACCCTAATACATATACCACTATTTTTGATTATACCTTTCATTTTTTCTCCTAATATAGGGATGATTTCGATTTTCTACTCTTTGTGTTTTTTTTTCAACTAACATAAACAACATATCAACATTTGTTTTGTACACAACCGACTATAAAAACATTAAGATTTTTTTTCAACATGAAATTATTGAAACTCATTTACATGTTTAAATTTTAATAATCAAACGATTTTAAACAAATATATACAATAATTTGCGACATAGAGAGTATTTTTTTATCAATCTCCATTTTCATGTAAGAACATAAAAAAATATGTATAATTGTTTTTGTTTAACTGAAAAATCAAAGAATAAAAAAAAACATTTAGAAATATGTCTAATTTTTTTCTATTTAACTAAAAAAATCAATGAATAAAAGAAACATCAAGAAATATGTCTAATGTTTTATGTTTAGCTCAAAAAATCAAAGAATAAAAAAAAATCTAGAAATATGTCTAATTTTTTCTGTTTAACTTAAAAAATTCAAGAAACATGTCTAATTTTTCCTCTCTAAATCAAAAAAATCGAAGAATAAAAAAATTATCAAGAAATATGTCTGATTTTTTCTGTTTAACTCGAAAAAAATCAAGAAACATGTCTATTTTTTTTTATTTAACTCAAAAAATCAAAGAATAAAAAAAACATCAACAAATATGTCTAATTTTTTCTGTTTAACTCAAAAAATCAAATCATAAAAATACATCAAGAAATATGTCTAATTTTTTGTTTAACTCAAAAAATAAAAAATAAATAAAAATAAACATCAAGAAATATGTTCAATTTTTTCTGTTTAACTCAAAAAAATCAAAGAATAAAAAAATCTTCAAGAAATATGTGTAATTTGTTCTGTTTAACTTAAAAAAAAATCAAGAAACATGTCTATTTTTTCTATTTAACTCAAAAAATCAAAGAATAAAAAAAAACATCAACAAATATGTCTAATTTTTTCTTTAACTCAAAAAATCAAAGCATAAAAAACATCAAGAAATATGTCTAATTTTTTCTGTTTAACACAAAAAATCAAATAATAAAAAAAACATTTAGAAATATATCTAATTTTTTTTGTTTCACTCAAAAAAATCAAAGAATAAAAATAAACATCAAAAAATATATTTATTTTTTTTGTTTAACTCAAAAAATCAAATAATAAAAAAAGCATTTAGAAATATGTCTAATTTTTTTTCTGTTTAACTCAAAAAATTAAATAATAAAAGATAACATCTAGAAATATGTCTATTTTTTTCTGTTTAACACAAAAAATCAAAGAATAAAAAAAACATCTAGAAATATGTCTAATTGTTTCTGTTTAACTTAAAAAATAAAAAAATAAACATCAAGAAATATATCTAATTTGTTCTGTTTAACTCAAAAAATCAAAGAATTAAAAAAAACATTAAAAAATATGTGTAATTGTTTCTGTTTCAGTTCCAGGCTTAATCTGTTATAATAATAATCAAAAATAAACAAGACTTTCTGTTGCCAGTGCAACAGAGTTTAATTATCTCCGCTTTGTACGTTACTTTCTGCATGAAATCCACCCGCTATATAATTGGATGTCTCTGGGCCACCTGAGGGGTCGCGGCAACTAGATGCAATTTAAAATGTTTACGCTGTAAAAATGAGGGAAAACCTAGCTACTAGTCCGATAACATTTCTTTATCTCGTTGCCTACAGTCGCGACTTGTTTAGCGCTCCCAAAACAAAGTCGTAACGCGAATGTAGGTTACGCTGCCGCCCCCGGCGGGCGCAGATAAACGACGTCTTGTCTGTCTAGCGCGAAGACTACTTCGCTGATTAAATGGCCTGTGTGTGTGTATGTTTGTGTGTGCGATCCCAGAGAGAGAGAGAAGGAGAGTTTAAGAGTCGCGTTATCGTTTCGAAAATAAACACGCGCGCCGGCGAAAATTTCGTGTTTTTTTATTCTTCTTCTGTGCTCTATTGGCGCGGTGCCAGTATGGGACAAACATCGAGGGGACGGAATTAACCCACATCAAAAACAAGATAATTATTTCTGTTTTGTTGTGAAATTTATTATATATTTTTCGAGTGATCGAAGATATGAAAATTAAGGTTTTAATGTTTCAATGTCCATCAGATTCTTATACATAAAATCCAACTCTATATTTTATCGACTAATCTATCCTTTTGTTTTCGAATTTCCGTCGAGGTTGGTTCATTTTATATTTGTAAACTTTACCAATTTTGAATGAACACTGATATTTACACGGTAATTTAGTAATTACTGATGAAAAATCTTACATTTATTCTTATACAATATCTGGAAAAATATACTAATGAATTATTTTTTTAAATTACCGTGTTTAAATCAGAATATCCAAAAATCTAGAAAACATAGTTTTATATTATAGGGAAAAACTATGTTTTCCAGATTTTTGGATATCATGGGACTATTTAATCCCCGTATATACAAATATTAAAGCGAATCTTGGAAAATGTCGTTCGAGGATTCCAGCTGAAAATCTATCCCAAAAACGCATAGTGAGATTAACGAAACTGCTTCTACTTTTCGCGGGGTGTACAAGCCGTCGCCCCAGGAAAAATCGGAGGGGTGTGCACCGAGAAATAAATTTATTTCGAAATAATAAAGCATTTTATGATAAATTGCGCGGATGACTATACATTATACTACTGTACTTAAGCATTATCAAATTGTATTTATCAAAACATGAAATATGAAACTACAATCTCTTGGAGGAATTTCTTTTGAATTTTGATTACAAATCGGAGAAAATATATACTTTTCTGAAGCAAATATTGACTACTTTTGCATATTTTTTACAACTACTTCGAGACAAAAAATTAACATTTTCGTCCTAATAAAGTATAAAATCATCCTTAGACTTGTGAAATATCCAAAAATATTTTCAGAAAATTATAAACTGTTGACTAGAAAAGTCCGCGCGATTAGCTCAATATTGAACCGTATTTCCGTCTTCCAAGATTCGCCTTAATATGTAATTAATATAAATATATTTTTTTATAAGTTTTTTTTTTATTATAATTAAAAATGTATTTGTATATTTGTTTGTAAAAAAATGGAGGAATTAACTTATTATTATTATTATTATTAAAAAATACATTTATTCAAAAAATAAATCAGTAGTATATTATTTTCAGATATTGTATGAAAACTGAAACTGAGTAAGATTTTTCATCAGTCGTTACTAAATAACTAACTGATATTTTTTTTCTAAAACCGTCAAAATACGTTCATTTGTATTTATCTAATATAAAACTGTTCAAATTTTGATTTTATCTCATAAGAAATCAGAGTTAGAGCTCTCTGAAATATCCTACATTTAGGACGAATTTTTAAAAATTTTCAAAAAATTTGTCCAAAATGTAGGATATTTCAGAAAGCTCTAACTCTGATTTCTTATGAGATAAAATCAAAATTTGAACAGTTTTAAATAACTATATTCATATATCAATTAAAAATAATAAAAATATCCATCTTTTTATTATATTTTTCTAATATCGAATGAAATCCGCATTACAATTTTAAATGCACATTAAACATTTTAATTAAACTTCAATAAACCAAGCAAATCCCTAAATACCGTAATTAATTACAAACTATTTATTTCACGTCAAACTTAAATCATCAAGTCGAAAGTTTCATCCGCTGTATACATATATATTTTCTTTTTGGCTGTCGTTTTCTGTAAGACGATTTTGCATCGCAAATTATTTCCCTCCGCTCCGCGTTTTCTAAAGGAAACTCGGGTGCGATTTATCTTCGTCTATTAGCAGCGGGTCCGGATTTGCCCTGATTTACACACTCCGAGGATCATCTCCGATCCCCCCCAACCGGCCCGTTTTTCCGGCAGCTCCTTTATATCCGACGTCCTTTTCCTAACCCGTTGCTTGCTCTAAATCGTTACAGTGCCACTGCCGCAATTAATCTCTTCCGCTTTGTAGTACAGAAAGGCTGGAAGAAAGTCGGTAACAATCGCAAAGGAAAGAAACAATGAGGGAAAGAATTATGGGGTGAATGCTATTATTAACTTCTTTAATGTTCATGTTAATTTATATAGGTTGTCCTATAAAATAAATTATTATTATTATTGTTACTATCATATTTTTTTGTAAATAAATTATAAAAAGCACACCTATCTAATATCCTACCTCACCCCATACAATTCACATTACCGTCCCTTATTTCCTATTAATATTGTTCATAAATAATAAAACCGTTTCAAAGAGCCCCCGCCGCTCATCCCTTAAATAAAACTCGTCGTTTAATTTTTAAATTTACATTAATCAGCTGCCGCTCGCTGTATTTATTCGTGTCATCAAATATTTACATTTTTTTTTGCGCTCGCTGTACGTTCGCATCTCGGAGGAATTGCTCGTTTTCCGCCCGTTTCATTATGCGCGAATTTCGCTTATAATTATAAATTTATTTTTACGCTCCCTCCGCTGCCACTGCGTACGCGCACAAATGGCTGACGGCGTGTAATTTGCAATTTTCTTTTCGAATACATAATGCCGCCCCCCTCGCTAGACAGAGAGAACTAACGTGTATGTGTTTGTGTGTGTGTGTGCTCTTAAAAATAATGAGGTTTTTGCTTGCGAAACCGTGCTCGGGCGTCGTCTCAGACGCTAATAGAAAATAAATAGAATGTGTACATTTACACGGAGAGGACTTTACGGATGTAATTTTATGTCTGGAATGTACGAGTGGGGGTTGTTATAAAAATGTTAATCTTCTTTTAGTGTGTTATAACGAATATTTGTTTGTTATAAAAATTTATTAATATTATCCATTACAATTTTAAGAATTTTGGAATTTTCAGGCTACAATAAAATGGGGAAATATATACACTACCCAAATATAAACCTTTTTCATTCGATTTTTTTTATAGTAGACACAAAATTGCATTACTTACCGCGTTGACAGCCGTCATGTCCTTTGGCGCAGGTTCTGATTCCGCTAAGCTGTCATTCTGTAACACAAAAGAAGATCCATCATTAATAACGGGCTTGCTACGGTTGGCATGGAATTTTTTTTGTGTTGCCGCCGCCCCCACCGAGAGGCTCGAAACGGCTTGAAACATCGACGATCCGTCATTATTTACGAATTTGTTTCACGCTCCGAATATCGATGATTTCTCACAAAAATACTAGATTTTAATGCATAGATTATTTTATTTGAGTTTCCCAACAGAAAGTACATTTATCAAATAGTAATCAGAGCTGTATCTGAGGGTGTGTTTTGGGGGTTTAACTCTCCTCACCCTATCCCCGAAATGTAAAGTATAAATAATAATAATACTAACTACGATATAAAAAAATATTATATAATCAATAATAATATAAAATATGCAGGATAGACGATGAATTGGGACGAAATCCATTGGTTTTAATCAATAAAACGCAATCAAGTGTATATATATATATATATATATATATATAAACAAATTAAAAAAATAAAAAGACCTTTATTTGGCATGATAATTCAAAAAATACAAAAGAGGGTTTTGTATTTTTTGAATTATCATGCCAAATAAAGGTCTTTTTATTTTTTTAATACCATGCTCATCAAGAACAACAAAAACAAAACAAAATATTTACATAAAAAATAAAATTTAGTTGCTATAATTTTTTTTAAATCGTCCGTCTCGTACTGAGCATTGTGAAGCCTTAGTTCGATCCCCCAGCGGGGAGCGAATTTTCGCGAATCACCGTTCACAGTTTTTCTGTGAAGTTAAGTTAAAAAGTTAAAATACCGGGTGATTAAACTCCTCTGAGCTTCTTCCTAGGCCGGCAGAAAAGCCTCACGACTAATAGCCCTAAAAAGTTTTTTTTTAACTATTCATATGAACAGGTGTCCTAATTATTAAAAATTCTTTACATTTCCTAAATACGTTTCGTATTCCACCGCTAAACTTTTCTGTTTTCGCAGAAAGAGTATTATTAAAACCAGGAGTAAACAGTAGCCCCTCGTTTAATATATGTTGCTGCCAGGCACCACCGCCCGCCGCCCCCACGGCGAATCCATGACGCGTTTTACGACGGTTTTACGGCGGCAACATCTGCCGCCAGTAAATTCCCGTAAAACGGTCGGCGTTTATAAAAGGCGCGTGTCGGTAATGCACTTTTATTGGCCGGCCGCTGTTTGCCGACAACAGTGCCGCTGCCTGCAGACTTTTGATTGAACAGATGCGCAATATGTATACAGAAATTTCGTTGCAGGGACATCAAATATTATGGACACTTAAACGTTTACAATATAAATACAAAATATTCACTTACAAGTTTTTCGTGCCAAGTGCTGTAACATTAAAAATTATAAATGTTTAACTATGCAAACATTATTTTTATATAACTTGCTCGAAATTAACTCATTATTATATAATATTTTTAGATATTTTCTTTGTCACGAGTAAAAATAGACTTTTAAGTTAGGCAACTTCTATTGCTTTATCATTGATTTATCATTGACTGTAGATAACCAGAATGTGTGTTGTTCACGTTAAAATAATAATTATTCAATATTTTTCTCAGTGCCATATTTGAGAAGAGGTTTTAGGGGTTTCAACACCCCCCGAAATTTTAAGTATAAAATAGAATCCGTTTATCCTTACAAAATTACAAAATACAAAAAATAAAATATTAAATCTTAAAAATTCTAAAGATATTAGCTATAAAATTTAATTAAATAAATAAAATAAAATATCAAATTCAATAAGTCAAATATTCACATACGCAGTAGAACATATTCTGCAATAGAAATGTATTAATTTTCTATTTGAAGATGGGATAAGATGTTAACTAACCAGTTCCAGGCTTAATTTGTTATAATAATAATAATAATATTTTATTTCCCAACAGTTGCCCTTTTACAGGAAAATACACAGAAGGAATTAATAATAATAAATGAATTTATAAATATAAAAGTATAAATATAAATATTGTTGCCGCCAACTTAGCGCAATTAAAGTTGCATATAGTTGGAAGTAATTTTCACCCCACATATTTCTAATCTCCACCCTCGCCATCTCAAGTGGGTACTCGACCGCCGCGTACCCAAGCAGTACGAATCCAGCATCTCAAGTTAAAACACATCTTTCACATTTATATTAAAATAAACTACACAATAAAATAAACGACAAAAATAGCTAAAAGTGTTTCCATACAGTCCATCACTATCACCCAAAACAAATATACAAATATAAAAGTATAAATATAAATATAAAAGTATATACCGAATAAGAAATTTAATTTAAAGATTACTATACCAATGTCAGTATTACGTTTTTTATATATAACAAGGTGTCGTTGTATATATCACAGTAATGTGATATATTATTAAAAGTTCTGCACACGTTTGTAATCGGGGTATTAACACCTAAGTTGTTTTTTTCCTAGAATACAGTAAATAGCTAAGTGGGATCTAGAAGAAATCCTAGGTACTACATGATTGATTTGTGCTTATACAATTTAATGCCCATATTTGCAAGAATTTAGAAGATATGTTTATAACAATAATTAAATTTTACTTCAATTGTGGTTAGAAAAATAAATATTTCATATCATACAGTCCCCCCTATATTTTATGCAAACAAAACGTCCCGCTTTGTTAAATATATCGTTAGAACATTTTGTGTTTTGTTGTGAAATATTGACAAATTGCATTTTATTTTTGCGCCAGCTCGTTCCCGTGCGCATTAATTAAACCCGGTTCCGAGCGAACGGGCAACAATTCATAATTTCATATTAATTATAAACAAACACACACATACACACACTCTAACACAGCGAGAGCGTGAGAGAGAACACGCGCGGGGGGCAATTTGCGCTGGCTGGAACAAATGAGGGGTGGCGGCGGCGGCAGCGGCGTTATTTATTCGCGTGGTCGCCCATTGGGAACCGATAACGTGTATTTACGATCGCCCACACCCCCCGTTTGCTATAATTTAGGCAGTGATTGCAGCAGTGTTTAAAATAAACCGGGGGAGGTGAAGGTTTTAAATTTGATTGCGCGTTTGCGATTGAGTTTATTGAAAATATATGGTTTTATTTGTGAGATTATGTGGAATTATTCTGATCTTTTTAGTTGATTATGTTCATGCTTTAATTGATTTAGTTGATTTTGTACTATCACTACGTTTACATAACAAATAGCGGACCACAAAAAGTAATATCGCAAAATATTCAATTTAATTCATACGAATTTTGTATCTAGAATTCTAATTATATAATTGATTTTATACGTGAATTTGATTGAGGCAAAGTAAAGTAAAGTAAAGTAAAGTAAAGTGAAGTAAAGTAAAGTAAAGTAAAGTAAAGTAAAGTAAAGTAAAGTAAAGTAAAGTAAAGTAAAGTAAAGTAAAGTAAAGTAAAGTAAAGTAAAGTAAAGTAAAGTAAAGTAAAGTAAAGTAAAGTAAAGTAAAGTAAAGTAAAGTAAAGTAAAGTAAAGTAAAGTAAAGTAAAGTAAAGTAAAGTCAAGTCAAGTTATTATTGGGAAACAGCGAGTGCAGTAAAACTCCTTATAATATATTAATATATTTCGTTCGTTTAATTTCGAACATCATCAGGATAATTAAACAGAGTTAATGAACAAGGAAACTGGCAAATAACATAATTTACAACATTTTTTAATTTAGATTTGGCGCTTCTTTGACAAGATAATAACAAATTCGCGGTTAGCAAGGATATCATATCCTTGTTAACCACGAATTTGTTTGAGAAAAGAAAACTGTGTACACGTAGAATATCGTAACATGCACATTTGAGGGAAGAAAATCGGGGTTTCTTTAATTTATCGCTGGTTTAAATTTCTATCGAAAAATGTTTTCTATGTTTTTGTTTTTATTTAATCCCTATTATATACATATCTATATTACAAAAATATACGAACTTTAACTCGTACTATTATAATAAACGATTTCAATATTTTCCATTGAATATAATAAACTTACAGCACTTGTAGTATCACAATCCCATTGATTTCAATCGCGTGAACATTTCCACGTGTAACTATTCTATTTTTCTGATCATTTTGGCGCGAGGAATGCTGCAAAACAGAGCCATTAACCGAGTATCCGAATGACGGGGCGCCTTCCTCTCGCGTAACGGACGCCGCTCAATATTCATTTTATTGCTGCCAGTAAAAGCGCGCCAGATTATACTTTCAACACCCACACACTCTTTCTCCCAACCCCGCGCGCATCGCTTAAAAGCATCATAAATCAGTCGCGAATTAAATAAGCAGTGTCGAAAGAAAGCAGAAGAAAAAAAGAACGGGTGTAATTAATCAATCGAGTTGAACTGTAATGAATTAATTTAGTTTACATGAGAAATTTAAATTAACTTTATCGAGTTAAACTTAATATTATTTATCTCTTATAGTCTCGCCTAGTGTATCTGAAACTTTTTGGGCCGCGGCCCCTTTGGTATTTTGTAAAATAACATGATTGAAATTTTAAAAATTCGCCAAAAATACATTTTTTTCTTTAAACTTTCAACTTGTTATTAGTAATTTATCAACATGTTTCCACTATAGCTGATAATTTTGTAGCAACATTCAATAGCTACAACTCGAATTATAGCTGAAGAATTAGTATGTATATTCGCATTTTAGTTTCTCACCACTTTCACACCACTTCTGACTGATACTTCCCTCAAATTCTCATTTACACATAAACTTTAAATCTAAATTGAGTTAGTAGCTTTGAATATTGCTACAAATTGTTAACTATAGTTAAAACATGTTTATGAATCATCAAATACAAATTTCGATCATATTAATTTAAACACATTTTATTAAAACAGCTATAACTTGAGTTGTAGCTATTGAATATTGCTACATATTATCAGTTATAGTGAAAACATGTTGGTGAATCACCAAATAGAAGTTAAAATTGATAAACCGAAAATTGTATTTTTGGCAATTTTTTAAAATTTTAATCGTGCTATTTTACAAACATATTTTATTACAGCTGTAAATTGAGTTGTAGCTATTGAATATTGCTACAAATTGTCAGTTATAGTGGAAACATGTTAATAAATCACTAATTACAAGTTGAAATTTTTAAACAAAAAATTGTATTTTTGGCGAATTTTTAAAATTTTATTTACGTTATACATTATAAATTACGTAACACATTTTATTAAAACAGCTATCACTCGAGTTGTAGCTCTTGAATATTGCTACAAATTATCAGTTATAGTGAAAACATGTTGGTGAATCACCAAATAGAAGTTGAAATTGATAAATCAAATATTGGATTTTGGAAATTTTTTTAAAATTTCAATCGCGTTATTTTATAAAGACATTTTCTTAAAACAGCTATAACTCGAGTTGTAAGTGTTGAATATTGCTACAACTTGTCAGCTATAGTGAAAACACCTTGATGAATCACCAAATTCAAGTTGAAATTGTTAAACAAAAAATTGTATTTTTAGCGAATTTTTAAAATTTCAATCACAAGAATTTACAAACACATTTTATTAAAACAGCTATAATTCGAGTTGTAGCTATTGAATATTGCTACAAATTATCAGCTATAGTGGAAACATGTTGGTAAATTACTAATAACAAGTTGAAATTTTTAAACAAAAAAATGTATTTTTGGCGAATTTTTAAAATTTCAATCATGTTATTTTACAAATACATTTTATTAAAACAGCTATAACTCGAGTTGTAGCTTTTGAATATTGCTACAAATTGTCAGCTATAGTGAAAACATGTTGGTGAATGACCAAATAGAAGTTGAAATTGATAAACCAAAAATTGGAATTTTGGCAAATTTTTAAAATTTCTATCACATTATTTTACAAACACATTTTATTAAAACAGCTATAACTCGAGTTGTAACTATTGAATATTGCTAAAAATTGTCAGCTATAGTGAAAACATGTTGGTAAATCACTAATTACAAGTTGAAATTGTTAAATAAAAAATTGTATTTTTGACGAATTTTTAAAATTTTAATTACGTTATTTTACAAACACATTTTATTAAAACAACTACAACTCGAGTTGTATGTATTGAATATTGCTACAAATTATCAGCTATAGTGAAAACATGTTGGTGAATCACCTAATAGAAGTTGAAATTGATAAACCAAAAATTTTATTTTTGGCAAATTTTTAAAATTTCAATCGCGCTATTTTACAAACACATTTTATTAAAACAGATATACTTCGAGTTGTAGCTATTTAATATGACTACAAATTGTCAGTTATAGTGAACACATGTTTATGAATCATCAAATACAAGTTGAAATTGTTAAACAAAAAATTGTATTTTTAACGAATTTTTAAAATTTCAATCACAATAATCTACAAACACATTTTATTAAAATAGTTATAACTCGAGTTGTAGCTATTGAATATTGCTCCAACTTGTCAGCTATAGTGAAAATATGTTGGTGAATCACCAAATAGAAGTTGAAATTGTTAAACGAAAAATTGTATTTTTGGCGAATTTTTAAAATTTCAGTCATATTAATTTACAAACACATTTTATAAAAACAGCTATAACTGGAGTTGTAGCTATTGAATATTGCTACAAATTGTCAGTTATAGTGGAAACATGTTAATAAATCACTAATTACAAGTTGACATTTTTAAACAAAAAATTGTATTTTTGATGAATTTTTAAAATTTTAATTACGTTGTTTTACAAATACATTGTATTAAAACAGCTATAACTCGAGTTGTAGGTCTTGAATATTGCTACAAATTATCAGCTATAGTGAAAACATGTTGGTGAATCACCAAATAGAAGTTGAAATTCATAAACCAAAAATTGAATTTTTGGAAATTTTTTAAAATTTTAATCACGTTATTTTACAAACACATTTAATTAAAACAACAATAACTCGAGTTGTAACTATTGACTATTGCTATAAATTGTCAGCTATAGTGAAAACATGTTAATAAATCACTAATTATAAATTAAAATTGTTATATAAAAAAATGTATTTTTGGTGAATTTTTAAAATTTCAGTCACATTAATTTACAAACACATTTTATAAAAACAGCTATAACTGGAGTTGTAGCTATTGAATATTGCTACCAATTGTCAGTTATAGTAGAAACATGTTGATAAATCACTAATTACAAGTTGAAATTTTTAAACTAAAAATTGTATTTTTGACGAATTTATAAAATTTTAATTACGTTATTTTACAAATACATTTTATTAAAACAGCTATAACTCGAGTTGTAGCTATTGAATATTTCTAAAAATTGTCAGCTATAGTGAAAACATGTTGGTGAATCACCAAATAGCAGTTGAAATTCATAAACTAAAAATTGGATTTTTGGAAAATTTTAAAAATTTCAATCATGTTATTTTAGAAACACATTTTATTAAAACAGCTATAACTCCAGTTGTAGGTATTAAATATTGCTACAAATTGTCAGTTATAGTGAAAACATGTTGTTAAATCACTAATAACAAGTTACAATTTTTAAACAAAGAATTGTATTTTTGGCGAATTTTTAAAACTTCAATCACGGTATTTTAAAAAACACATTTTATTAAAACAGCTCTAACTTGAGTTGTAGCTATTGTATATTGCTACAAATTGTCAGCTATAGTGAAAACATGTTGATGAATTACCAAATATAAGTTGAAATTATTAAACAAAAAATTGTATTTTTGGCGATTTTTTCAAAATTCAATCATATTAATTTAGAAACACATTTTATTAAAACACCGTTAACTCGAGTTATAGTTGCTGAATATTGCTACAAATTGTCAGCTATAGTGAAAACATATTTATGAATCACTAAATTCAAATGTTTCAGATTAGCAGATATATTTTGAATTTCCCATTTTGTCTTAACGTTTTCAAAAATTTCATTAATAATTCATTAAATATTTGATTCCTATTCCAGTACTTATAAACTCTCTTATTTTAATATTCAACTAAATAATTGAAATTTTTTCGATTAAAACCCCTTGCTCTACCTAACATGACTCAATTGTACTAACTTGAAAACAATCCAGCAGTTACCAAAATGTATTTCTCTACTGTGTGCAAAGTGAGACATTTTTATATCATATTATTTATTTTATTGTATGACTTTATATTTGATTTGCTTACGCAAATTAGTTTCATACAATATAAATATCACATAAAATTTATTTGCGAAAATTATGATGCATACATAAAAATAGACTGTTATAATTTATGCTGCGTGCAAACTGCAAATATGTCAACGCGGCATTAAAATTATGTGTATTATTAACCTCATCATAAAAGCGCGTAATTTCTACGCCACGGGTTTTTAGGTGGGCAACACAATCGCGAACGGAAAATAACTGTGGTAACACACTTTTTCTAAAAGTGTGTCCTTCAAGCAGTCCATTAACATTCTTCGGTAGACAATATTTAATAGTGTTGTAGCGATATCTTGTTCGGTGCCAAGTCGCTGTGAAATAAACATTTCCCATATAAAATTGACTTGATGTATCTAATTTTAAATCGGTTAGCATATAACGAGTGATTTAATAGCAGCTGCAGTATTTGAAAATCATAAGAAATTTAAAAAAATAGTACATTACTTTATCATATATAATATATTAGTTTTATTTAAATTTGTTGTGAAATCTTATATTTTAAATTAATTTTATTATCTTGTTATATTCTATATTGTTGTTTTGTAATTAGGATTTATTCTGTTGGGCAATAAATCTATTAAAACAGTACAACTTACCCTCGTAGAGGGAAGTTAAACGCCATCTGGCGGCACCACATCAATTAGCAATGCAATTTATTATTAGATCTGTTTTATATAATCGAGCCTTAAGATCGGTTATATAAAGCAGATAACTCTTGAGTTAATTACCAATTCGCGATTCTAATCTCATGTTTGGATAACTTTGACACACAATGCAACGTTGCCATATACACCCTGTATATGGCAACGTTGCATTCCCTACAGTATGGAATAAATTCGATAAAACCTTTATTACTGATTTTTGCATGAATTGCTCGAACACTTCGATTGTTACTTTTAAATTTCCAACTTTTAATAAAAGTCTCATTTTTTCCGACCATTTTTGAATGACGTCATCTCTAATTTTTTCATTGCTCATTCAGAAATGGTCGAAAAAAAAAATGATTTAATGAATTTAAATTTATAGTTGGCAATCTAGAATTTAAAATGGAAGCATCCGAATAATTTTTGAAAAAATCATAAATTTAGTTTTGTTGAATTTATTCGATACTTTTAATAATACAATTACAGCTTATAGTTATTTTGTCTTTATACAACCGAGCCTTAATGTGTTTGGAAAATTGTGACGTATATTTGTTAATCAATTTAAATATATTTCAGTCTTTATATAATATATATTTACACCACACTGGTAGAAAAGGCCAGCGGATTATATCTTTATATATATATATATATATATATATATATATATATATATATATATATATGTATTGTTTTACATTTTAATTAAAATTTAGCATTTGTTTTCCATGCGGCGTTGCTACGCAACACCGCCGCCTCGGGAAAACCGGCCAGGTGATAACGTTGGGGTGGAGGTAGCGGCGCACGTTTCTTCGCGTGCGGCTTTAATTTATTGGCCAAATCACCCATCGATGCGGACGCTATTTCTTATTACCCACACCTATCCACCCCTCAATGCCAGCCGCCTCTTGAGAATCGAGAGAAAAACGGGAAAAAGCAAACGCAGTTAATTAAATACAAAATTGTAGGAATGTACAAAACTGGCAACATTGTAATTATTGATTATAACGGTTTTATTATATTTTTAATTAATTAGCAAAGTTTGTAAAATATTAATCAAGCTCTTTAAGAAATATTGAAAAATAATTACTAACAAACCTATACAACATTTCAACATGATATTTGTACGATTGCTAGTACAAATATCATGTTGAAATTTTCTTTAGGACTTTAAGCTTTTTTGGGGCCCTGGGCAAGTAGTCCCCCTACACTATATTTTATGAATTAAATAAAGCTACTTATTTCCCTAAAATAATAGTTTTAATTAGTAGTACAACCAGATAAAACAAATATCGGAGGGAGCTATTTTTGTATCTAGCAGTTTTATAAATATCATGGCGATACTTTGTACGAGTGTAGGCAGTAAATTAGCAACACAATTTGTGATTATTGCAGTTTTTTATAGCGATTTATAATGCTAATTGAATAGCAAAGTTTAAAAATTATTCATCCAGGGATTTTAGGAATATTCGCAAATAATTACTAGCAATTTTATAAAGCATTCATAATATCATGGCAATCCTTTACATGCGTCTAGCTAATATACTAGCAATCTTGTATTTTTTATTATTTTTAGTTTCTTATAGCCAATTATATTGCTAATTGAATAGCACAGTTTAAAAAATGTCCATCGAAGGGTTTTAGAAATATTCCAAAATAATAACTAGCATTTTTATTAAATCATAAATATCATGGTAATATTTTGTATGCATGTTGTTAATAAACTAGCAAACCCTGTTATTTTTGACCATTGTGTTTTCTTATAGCTCATTATATAGCTAATTAATGAGCTATTTTTGAAAATTATTCAGCTAGGCATTTTAGAAGTTTTTGCCAATAATTACTAATAGTTTTATAAATCATTCGAATATAATGGCGAAACTTTATATGCGCGTGGCTAGTAAACTAACAACCCCCTATTTTATTATTATTGATGTTTCTTATACGTAATTTTATTGCTAATTGAATAGCAAAGTTTGAATATTATCCATCGAGGGATTTTAGAAATATTTGAAAAATATAACTAGCATTTTATTAAATCGTTTTAATATTATGTTAATACTTTGTATGCGTGTAGCTAATAAACTAGCAACCTCATATTTTTTTATTATTGATGTTTCTTATACATAATTATATTGCTAATTAAATAGCAAAGTTTGAAAAATATCCATCGAGGGATTTTAAAAATATTCGAAAAATATAACTAGCATTTTATTAAATCGTTTTAATATTATGGTAATACTTTGTATGCGTGTAGCTAATAAACTAGCAACCTCGTATTTTTTATTATTGATGTTTCTTATACATAATTATATTGCTAATTAAATAGCAAAGTTTGAAAATTATCCATCGAGGGATTTTAGAAATATTCGTAAATAATAACTAGCATTTTATTAAATCGTCCTAATATCATGGTAATACTTTGTATGTGTGTAGCTAATAAACTAGCAACCCCGTATTTTTTTATTATTGATGTTTCTTATACCTAATTATATTGCTAATCGAATAGCAAAGTTTGAAAATTATCCATCGAGGGATTTTAGAAATATTCGTAAATAATAACTAGCATTTTATTAAATCGTCCTAATATCATGGTAATACTTTGTATGTGTGTAGCTAATAAACTAGCAACCTCGTATTTTTTTATTATTGATGTTTCTTATACATAATTATATTGCTAATTAAATAGCAAAGTTTGAAAATTATCCATCGAGGGATTTTAGAAATATTCGTAAATAATAACTA
Source organism: Lordithon lunulatus (assembly GCA_963942505.1). Lineage (NCBI taxonomy): Eukaryota > Metazoa > Arthropoda > Insecta > Coleoptera > Staphylinidae > Lordithon > Lordithon lunulatus. Next base: position 61,308,224 of record OZ012668.1, on the reverse strand, counting down.
GCATTTTATTAAATCGTCCTAATATCATGGTAATACCCTGGTAATACTTTGTATGTGTGTAGCTAATAAACTAGCAACCCCGTATTTTTTTATTATTGATGTTTCTTATACCTAATTATATTGCTAATCGAATAGCAAAGTTTGAAAATTATCCATCGAGGGATTTTAAAAATATTCGAAAAATATAACTAGCATTTTATTAAATCGTTTTAATATTATGGTAATACTTTGTATGCGTGTAGCTAATAAACTAGCAACCTCGTATTTTTTTATTATTGCTGTTTCTTATACATAATTATATTGCTAATTAAATAGCAAAGTTTGAAAAATATCCATCGAGGGATTTTAGAAATATTCGTAAGTAATAACTAGCATTTTATTAAATCGTCCTAATATCATGGTAATACTTTGTATGTGTGTAGCTAATAAACTAGCAACCCCGTATTTTTTTATTATTGATGTTTCTTATACCTAATTATATTGCTAATCGAATAGCAAAGTTTGAAAATTATCCATCGAGGGATTTTAAAAATATTCGAAAAATATAACTAGCATTTTATTAAATCGTTTTAATATTATGGTAATACTTTGTATGCGTGTAGCTAATAAACTAGCAACCTCGTATTTTTTTATTATTGATGTTTCTTATACATAATTATATTACTAATTAAATAGCAAAGTTTGAAAAATATCCATCGAGGGATTTTAGAAATATTCGTAAATAATAACTAGCATTTTATTAAATCGTTCTAATATCATGGTAATACTTTGAATGCATGTAGCTAATAAAGTAGCAACCCCGTAATTTTTGATTATTGCGTTTTCTTCTAGCTCATTATATAGCTAATTGAATAGCAATGTTTGAAAATTATTCATCGAGGAATTTTGTATGGGTATAGCTATTAAACTATAATCCTAACAAAAAAGTATCTTTACTAGCAACAAAATTTTATCAAATTAGATACATTTATTTGACTAATTGAGTTAGTTGGATGTTTAAAAAAAACCTGCCTAATAATAAAGTTTGAAAAATTTGAAAAAAATAAACTTATGACTGTATATAGGGTCTTTTTCCTAAGATATTCGGTGCCCGTGGGCTTTGCTCGCACAGCTATTGTGAAATCAATCGATACATTTGAACGTCTCGGACAGGTTAGTAATGACTCCAACTCGTTCAATCAAGTCAAATTTCCTGCACGTATGGGTTTTGCCTTTGAGTAAAAAAGTTTTACCAATTGTATCGTTCTAGGTCTCTCGTGGTTTTCCTTTTGATCTCTTTCCTATGCCTCTTGCTAGTCATTTTCGTATACTACCAATAAATTATAATATTCTCTAACAACATTCTCAACGTTTCCGGTGTTTGTATAAAAAAAATCTATTTCCATCACTCTACTCTCGCCCTTTCAATTAAAACGCACGCACGCCCGTGCCAAGAATGACATTTGTTCGACACACATCCATAGAGAAGCCCGCTTTCATGTTGGAACAGAGCAAAAAAAAATAGATGAAGAAAATAATAATCGATTGCGAGCAAATTGAAAACGCGCCGCGCTGCCAATTATCTGCGTGGACGCGACGGTTTCAATTATTGTGTCTCTAAATTAAGGAACCCGCAGCGAATTGCGTAAGGAACGGAAAAGAATCGTCACCGTTTTGCTCGGCGGTGGACGCGTTTGGCGCGGCGCCAAAAGACCGAAAAGATGCGCCGCAAAGAAATTATGTGACTTTTAAAACGCATTGAGAGGATATTTGTGTGATATCTAAATAGATTGTTATCTTGAATTATTCTTAGTTGTTACGCAAAATAACTACTAATATCTTTTATATCTACTTAACTATTATCTGCTGTAGCAGATATTAGTAGTTAGTATAAGTTAGTTTAGTTTAATAACTGAGACAAATAATAAAATGTTTAACATAAAAAAAAAACATTTATTGTTTGTATGTATATTACATATATTAACAAAAGTCCAACAAAAACGCATTTCAATTAATTAAAACACTTCTAATTGCTCCTCAATTGAGTAGTAGGCTTATTGAATTAATAGCTGACGTTGTTCAACATCTTCATCTCTTCTTCTATAAATTTGTATTACATTTGTAAAATTTATTATATCTTACTCTGATTAAAAAAAAATACTTACAAGCCAACTTAACATCGCTGCGGTTTAATCCTTAATGGAATTCGTTAAAATAATTTCTACTTAAAACATATTTAGTGCATTTATGAACTTTTCTAACGCGCACAATCGTTACCTGCATTTTCACTAATTTCATTTAACTATTCACAATATTTACTAACTAATTTTATTTTAAAGTTTATATTAATGTTTTTTTCTTCTTCTTAATTTCAGATGGCATTCCATTGCGGCATCACTAGAGATTTCAATGTGAGTAGAATATTTCTATAACAAAAATCACCGCACATTTAAGTTATGCAACTTATATAACTTTTCCATTGTTTTACAATTGTGTGCATCGAAAGCGGCTAATAAAACAAGAGACAATACCAGCCCAGAGTAATAAACGAAAACAGTTTTTATTAAATAAAGTTCAACATGATATTATTTATTATTTTGGTACCATAAACGTCTAGAAAATAGCCTTTTGAACTTTATGTTTATTTATTATATATTATTTTATTTGAGCATAAAGCCACTTTTAGTAATTAATATCAAAAATCGAATAAATTTGTCTCCAAAATTATATACTGTATTACATTAATAACAGCCACCACTCCAACACTTTTTTCATAAAGTATCAGGGGTGCGATTTTTGAGCGATCGTTATCACCATGCGTTATAAAACGTTTAAGGTCGTATTAGACAAGACAATTTCTTAGCCCAAAAGTTGTTCAAGAAATTAATTCATATATAGGTTCAGTGGAAGAGCAGTCATATGCATTGCATATACCAGACTGGAACTGCGGCTTATTTCCTATATTTATATTTTGTATTTTCTATTATTTTCGTTGTTAATGTACTGTCAACATGTGGGAAATAAAAGTCATTATTATTATTATATCCTCTTCTCATGCAATTTGTTCTTGACAAATAGAACACGTTCTATTTTTCCATTCTATCTACCATCCAATTTAATATTTCAAATAATTTGCTGTATGATACGAAACAATTTATATTGTCTCGCATCTTTACTAACTTTTGAGTCAAGAAATTGTCTTGTCTAAAACGACCTTTAGTTCATATCAATGAACTAAACGAAATTGCTCAAAAATTAATGGCAAAATATAACAACTGTCATGTTTTTAGTTATACTAAAGAAAGCGATCACTGTTCACGTCGCGAATGGCCAAAAATCGATACCATTCTCATAATAATAGTGAAGGTATGTCGATCACTGTATTCATAGCGATTGTTCAAAAATACCCCCCTGGAGTGTGGTAAAGTTTTTAAAATATAAAATTAAAATTAGTTAAATTTCTGTTTAAATTTTCAATGCCACTAACAGTATGATCTCATTCGTTTCCCTCCGTTTCTGTGTCGCTCCCAATTTCTAAATGTGCATCCGGAATGTCCGTGGGTGCGCACCGCAACACGTGTCGCATACATAAACATTTTAAAAACCCTCCCCGCGCGCGCGATCGCTCGCTCGCTCGCACATACACCGCACCGAATTCCTCAATTTCACATCAAATCACCAACCGATAAAATCCAAACACTTTTAAAAGGCGTCGCGACGCGCGTCCGCTCGGTCCGCCGGCCGTAGACGGTACTGGCGCGTCGCGTCGTCCGCAAAACCGCCGCGACGCCCACCTGTGCATTACGAAAAATATAAAGCGAGATGCCTGCTCTCTTCCTGACTTGTGTGTTCCAGGATTAGAAACGTGTTATGTTAAAAATCAATCACTGCAAACAGAAATACTAACACACACATACACACATTTATATATATATATATATACATACATACATACGTCGGGAATGTATTATTTAAAACGGGTGCGTTAAAACATTGGGCGATTGAGAAAATAAGTAGGCTTCAAACAAATTCTTGTTGAATCAGAGTAAACCTGATTTTTAAAATTATTTTAAGATATTTATGCCCTTAAACATCCCATAAACTTTATATATCCCATAAGCTATTGAATGGACATTTTTAAAACGTAATTATCACAGAAATTACCAAAACAAATGTTAAAATACCTTGAAAAGTACTTGTGATTGGACAACTTTTGTTTAATTATTCAGTGTTTCTAATAGATAGAATCGTCCATTGCAACGATGGGGTGGGTGGGAGCCCCCTACCAACCTGACTATACCCGTCCATCAATTCAAACGACTTGAACTATGTACTACACTATTATCCGTTATTTTCTATGATTAAATTAATGTCATTTATTAATTTAAGATTAATTAAAAAAATATATAAATGAAAAATAATGTAACGCATAGTTCAAGTCGTTTGAAATAGTGGACGGGTATAGTCAGGTTGGTAGGGGCCGCCCGCCCACCCCACCTTAGTTCGCATAGTTTTTCCATAGGATAACACTCTTCTTGGCATAGTTTAAACAATATAAAATGTCTGTATCCATTGAAAAAACTATGCGAGCAAAGGTGGGGTGGGCGGGTGGCCCCCACCAACCAAAATATGCCCGTCCACTATTTCAAACGACTTGAACTATGCACTACACTATCATCCGTTATTTTCTATGATTAAATAAATGTCATTTATTAATTTAAGACTAATTAAAAAAAATATATATGAATATAATGTAATGCATAGTTCAAGTCGTTTGAAATAGTGAACGGGCATAGTCGGGTTGGTGGGGACCACCCGCCCACCCCACCTTTACTCGCATAGTTTTTTCAATGGATACAGACGTTTTATGTTGTTTAAACTATGCCAAGAAGAGTGTTATCCTATAGAAAAACTATACAAGCAAAGGTGGGGTGGGTGGGCGGCCCCTACCAACCTGACTATACCCGTCCACTATTTCAAACGACTTGAACTATGCATTACATTATTTTTCATTTATATATTTTTTAATTAATCTTAAATTAATTAGTGACATTAATTTAATCATAGAAAAGAACGCATAATAGTGTAGTGCATAGTTCAAGTCATTTGAAATAGTGGACGGGTATAGTTTGGTTGGTGGGGGCCACCCGCCCACCCCACCTTTGTTCGCATAGTTTTTCCATAGGATAACACTCTTCTTGGCATAGTTTAAACAATATAAAACGTCTGTATCCATTGAAAAAACTATGCGAGCGAAGAAGGGGTGGGCGGGTGGCCCCCACCAACCAAACTATACCCGTCCACTATTTCAAATGACTTGAACTATGCACTACACTATTATGCGTTCTTTTCTATGATTAAATTAATGTCACTAATTAATTTAAGATTAATTAAAAAATATATAAATGAAAAATAATGTAATGCATAGTTCAAGTCGTTTGAAATAGTGGACGGGCATAGTTTGGTTGGTAGGGGCCTCCCACCCACCCCACCTTTGTTCCATTGTTTTTCCATAGGACAACACTCTTCTTAGCATAGTTTAAACAATATACAACGTATGTATCCATTGAAAAAACTATGCGAACAAAGGGGGGGGGGGGTGGGCGGTTGGCCCCCACCAACCAAACTATGCCCGTCCACTATTTCAAACGACTTGAACTATGTACTACACTATTATCCGTTATTTTCTGTGATTAAATTAATGTCATTTATTAATTTAAGACTGATTAAAAAAATATATATGAAAAATAATGTTTATAAAGTCCAAAAACTTTATAAACATTATTTTTCATGTTGATGTTTAAGGGCATAAATATCGTAAAATAATAATAAAAATCTAAAATATTTAGGGAAAGTTAATTTTTCAGAACAATTAATTTGTCAGCTATCAAATATTCGGTACTTTTCATAATTATTTGATAAAGATCTTTTTTGATAAACTTTAAAAAACAAATATAATTTGATACAAAAAAACAGATAATATATATAAGTGTGAATCCACTTCTTAGCAATCTACATATCTAGATTTCGATCTTATTAGATCTCATTAGTGTAGTTCATATAGTGAGGATGAATTCATACAATATCTCGAGTGGTTATATACAAAAATTATACGACTAATCCCCTAGAAGGAAAGTTAAACATCATTTGGCGGCACCACATCAATTAGCAATGCACATCCATATGGTAATAACCGTCAACATAATCACACCATCAAGATTACCGGGTAGTGCTCTTTATGGAATAATATTCTAACAGAGTGCTTGAAATATCAGCCAGCATCTTTGTAATAACCGTTATTACCATATGGATGTGCTAAAAAAATGTTATTTTAAACTAAATTAATAATAATCATTTTATAAATATACTTTAGAAGGGTAATTTTCCCATTTTAACGTCACACAGCAACAACCCCATCTAACTAAATCGAATTTTAAAAATACATCGGAGGAGTTTGAATATGGCTAGAGCTTAGCCGAAACTAGTTGCAAAGTGTAACTGAAATGTGATAAAAAAAAACAAAGTAAATATCGTTTTATTTATCCTTTAAAATGATATCACAAAGTAGACGCTTTAACAATCCAACATTTTGTTAATGATTATATTAAAGAAATATAATGCATTTTTTTTCTTGTAAATTTGTTATAAATATATTGCTATTGCCACAACTTTTTTTAAAACCCTCGTATCAACCGTATTTAGTTTTAAGTATTTAATTAGTTTAATATGGTAACAATAACATGTAAAATAATAGTGAATATTATTTTTAACTGAATTAATATGGTTACAAGTGTTACGTGTTTAGTACTTTCAAAAAAAAAATCACTTTTCAAAGCACTAAACATGTAACACTAATTTAGTTAAAAATAATATTCACTGGTATTATTTCACATGTATTGTAGAATATTATTTGCAAGCATAGACTCGTTTGTAGATAAGCCCGTAAAAATAGCCCGTCTTTCAGCAATAAACCGGTCGGCGCGCAGAAAAAAATTGTTTTGTTCAACTCCGCAATGATACAGCAATGTCAGTCATGAGTTGTCCATCGCGTTCGGTTGTTGTAATTTATTTCTAGTGCCACAGTCGTGATGTGTTAAAACATATTTAGTGTGTGAAATATTAAACATCTTTATAAACCAATGCACTGATTGCCTGAGCAAGAGAAGTCGCAACACTCCACAACGAACAACAGACAATAAGGTAGACTTTGATTAGTAGTAGTAGTTTATTTATATTTTCATACAAAGGTCTTATATTATTATTTTAATGTTACCTGTGTAATCACGATTTTTAATCAGCTATAAATGATATTCAATTCAACACACATCATTTTATATCGATTTGTTGTTCATTTCTTCACGAAAACTCGAGTTATTTTACATGAAACACAAAATCGCTTTAGAAATTGGAATTGTTTGTTATAAATAACAAATTATTTGTTTTTTTGTTATAAATAACAAATTGTTTTTTTGTTATAAATAACAAATTGTTTGTTTGTTATAAATAACAAATTATTTATTTGTCTGTTATAAATAACAAATTGTTTGTTTTTTGTTATAAATAAATTATTTGTTTGTTTTTTGTTATAAATAAATTATTTGTTTGTTTGTTATAAATAAAACAAAACAAATTTGGAAAATGAGTTTGTTATAAAGACACCTTACACGGTCAATATTACTGTCAATCCTAGTACTGTCAATATTTGCTTGAATCCTCCTTCAATATTTATCAAGTAATCAATTATCGGGATAAATATCATTATTCTATTCATTCCATCATTACTATTCCTTACACGGTCAGTAATACTGCCAATATTTTGGAATAATGAAAATTTTAAACATATTATCGTACAGTAATACTGTCATTATTCTAAAATATTGACAGTATTATTGATCGTGTAAGGTACCTTATTACTACGTTACGAATGCACAGTAATTCCATTAAAATTGGACGGCTAAAACTGATAATTTATTTCAAAAACACCTTACACAGTCAATATTACTATCAATCCTAGTACTGTCAGTATTTTGGCCTAGTATGGTCAGCATTGGCAGCTCTTCACCCGCCAGAGTTTTGTAGCTTTCACGCAAAATTGACTAGTGGAACGAGTGAGCAGCCTTAAAGGGAGGTTTCACAATGGGCCCATTTTGAGGCCTAAGTGTCTGTAGCTATGCTACCCTCCAGCCAACTATCCAGAACTATCCAGACTGTTAGTATTTTTGAATCCTCTTTCAATATTTATCAAGCAATCAATTATCCGGATAAACATCAGTATTCTGTTCATTCTATCATTACTATACCTGTTTTACTGGTATTACTAGTATTACTTATGTGTATCAGTAATACTATCAATATTTTAGAATAATGAAAATGTTATCGAACAGTAATACTGTCATTATTCTAAAATATTGACAGTATTATTGATCGTGTAAGGTGCCTTTCAATCAAACATTTTATTTTGCATATAACTTGCAACGGTGCACTTGTAGAAAAAAAAACGTTCATGAACTATAAGTTGACGAAAATAAAAAGGATGTTTTAAAAAATTATCGTTTGATTTAAATGTTCAATTCATATATTTCAATATACCAGCGTTATAATTGACTGAATTAATTATATTTGTCACAAAAATAGCTAATATAAAAATAACCTCATTTATATTCTTTACTCGGACATCTATTATGTCTATGTTTTCGGTATTGAAACTGAATGGTGTGCACGTGTATAACTTGGCTGTAAGTGGAAATGTATGATGGTGAGTCAAAACGCCGCGCGAGCGCACTGCAGCCAAATTTTTTGGCACCGCAATCTGGGTTAACCATCCGACACACTGGCATGGCGGTGCACCTGTTCTCATTCTTTTTTTTACTGTCTTTCCTACTGCGTTGATGACTATTATTATTTGTTTACTTAGCGTAACTAGTTTGGCTGTCACGCAATAAAATCGAGATTTACAAGTGTGTGCGGGTTGAAAATTACTGACAAATAATAATTGTATTTGTTGGGCCACTTAAATTGCATGAAATGAGTTTTATTACTGCCTTTCGTTTATCACTTGCGAGCTGGTACGGGCTTTTTGTTTCTTGTTCTATTTGAACATAATTCTACCTCGTCTCTTACAACCGCAAGACCTGAGCGATACTGCACGCCACGGGTCGGATTAACGAAAGCACCTAGGATGCCTCTAAAGTATGGAATATAAATTCCATAAAACATTTATTTATGATATTTTATTTTAAATTGCCAATTTTTAATGGAAGTTTTAATTTTTTTCAACCATTTTTGAATGTGCAACAGAGGGCAGAAGGGGTTTATGTGAGAATTTTGTTTATTGGGAGAATTTTTGTGCGAATATACTAAATAAATTAGATACTCATCTATACAATTCATATATATATATATATATAAATGCAAATGCAAATTCTCTAAAAATTTCACCCTCCGGTGGGAATCGAACCCACGTCTCTTTTATATATAGATATATATTTATATATATATATATATATATATATATATATATATTTATATATATATATATATATATATATATATATATATATATAAATTATGGAGAAATACTATAAATAATTTTTAAATTATTAAATCATATTTCTTATTGAATATGTACGTTGGCTAAAGCACGAACAGTTGCTAGAACACGTTTTTACTAACCGAGCTTTCCAGTCTGCCATTTTCTAATTATCCTACAAAACTCGCATTTCACAATTTGCGGCCGATTTTATTTAACATCCCAGCGACTGGCGTGACTTCCCATTAGCGGAATAGAACGGTCGAAAACTGCACGCTTTGGTCGTGGAGGCGGCGGCGGCGGCAGCGGGACGCAATCAAGCGCAATTCAGCGGGATTGTTTTCCGCAAAACTCGTTTAAAAACTGCCCCGCCGGTATGATTATAGGGGAGGGCTTAGGGGGACTTAATGTCGTCCGCCTCACATTACTACAAATGGCATTATTGCAGAGGATAGAATTATTTACTATATGCAGTATAGGATTTACAAATTATTTTTTGGTAGTTTTCCTTGGAATTAAAATACATACAAAATGAGATCAAGCACACTTTTTCATCATGAAATAATGGGCAATTTTACTATTTTTTATCACTTTTCAAATTAATTTTGTGACGGATTTATCTTTTGTTTTAAGGAAAAAATTTACTAAGATATTTTTTTGGATTCAAAATTGTCAATCCAATATGCTGCAGTTGATTTCGATTTGACAATTTTAATTATAATTTTCTTCACTTCTTCGGCCTTACATTAATTTACTTAAAAGTTTGAATTACGTGGAAAGGAGGCAATGAAATATAAAAATTCTTATATTTACAGGTGAAGTAAATATTACAATTTTTATTTTTCATGACCTCTTTTCCACGTTATTCAAACTTTTAAGTAAATTAATATTTTATAAAGTACACGTGTCGCACCAAAGAAAAGAAAAAAGAAGAAGAACTGAAACTGCAATCATATCTTCTTGGAAGAAACTCGGCCCTTTCAGCCATCCCTCAAACTCTCAACGTCGTCTCCCTTTCATGTAGCGAAGGTTCTAATTAAATTTGCCGGCCGGCCGGAGCGTTCGCGGAATCCCTATAAATCAAAGTTGTTGATAAGAACTTTTGAGCACTGCTTTGGGTGGGGTTGGAGGCGCGTTCTTGCTATCCCAGCAATGCGTGTTTGTGCGCTACTGTTGCAAACAACAGCTCCTGCTATTACTGAATTCTTCAGATAATAAAAAATAAAGTGCATTTCCGAACAAATCTACTTATAAAAGTACTAACGCCCGGTTTCTCCAACGAATCTTAAAGTTCGTCTTATATAAGCTCGTTTTATATAATCTCGTCTTATATATAACCTCGTCTTATATATAACCACGTCTTATATATAACCACGTCTTAAATATTTATTCTGTTGCACCAAACATATGTAGATCTTACTTAGTCTTACATTGTAAAACCGTCTTATCGTTTTAAGATTCGATTTTTGTTTAGTGCAACGTCTTATTGTTAAGACGGTCTTAAACTAGTAAAGATTCGTTGGAGAAACCAGGCGTAAGTAAAACCTGCATTTGAAATTGTGTGTAATTTACGAAAGTCAGCTTAATTAGTTCAAAAAATATTAATTAGTTCAAGAAATCAATAAATAAATATATGTTTTGTGTAATACCTAACAATATAATCACGGGTTATAGTTACCTAGGCTTTATAAAACCGAGACTTAAGGTGAATCTTCAAGAATGTCGTTCGAAGATACGAGCTGAAAATCTATCCCAAAAACGCGTTGTGAGACTAACGGAACTGTTGATTGGAGAGATTCACCTTAATCATTTAAAAGTAATACAACTAACTCCCTAGGAGGAAAGTTAAGCGCCATCTGGCGGCACCACATCAATTAGCAATGCACACCAATAAAATAAAAAAATAAAAAAACAGAGCTTATTGCATATATACAAGTAGAACCTACAGGATCATTACTAAATGAAGTATAGAGTTTAATTAATTTAATTTAGAATAGATATGGTAATAACCGTCAACATGTTCATGCCATCAGGATCACCAGGTAGTGCCCTCTATGGAATAATATTCCAACAGAGTGCTTGAGATATAATCATTTATTATCAAGCCGAATTGTTGAAATAAAATTCCTAAATAATCCAACTCTCCTCCCGCTATTTATTTCTCACGAGTCGTGTCGTGCTTTTTTTATCATCCCCCCGTCCCCCACACGCTGGGTCACGTCGCGGCGACCGCCCCTCTCGGCTCTCTGAATTATTCATGCCGAGACCGCACGTAACCTGACCGCGGTTCTAACCGCGCGCGAGCACCGCCGCCGCCGTCGCCGCCCCCTCAGGCCAACACGGAAAATATTCCGAATAGACGAGCATCTTTATTTAGCTAGCCCCGAAAAACGGGCACTTTTATGTACACGTGGAATACAAAGTGAAGAGGGACGAATTTTCGTATGCAAAATCCTAAGATGATAAAAAAAAGGTCGATTGCGTTTTTTTTTTGTTCCCCTGCTTGTTGGCGGGAGGGAAAATTGTATTTTGGATAGGAGAAGAGTGATGAGTGACTAAAGATGAATATTTATGAAAGATTTTGGAGGAAAATACTTCACACTAGCACAGATTATAGTAATAATCACATTAATATCACATAAAATTTTAATAAATCTACATATACATTAAGAGAAACCGATAGATAGTGTAGAGAGTAGAGATTTTTCTATGAATAATATAAAGAATTGATTTTTACCGGTGTGAAGTTAAACAATTCTCATAATTCCGGGCGGTCTATGAGTTGGCCCGGCGTGGACTTTTTCTTAGTGCATTGTTACTAAACGGAGTGTTCAAAAAAATATGTTTTTTCCACAATTGTTTACTCATGTCTTGGTAACCATAAAATAAGAAAAAAACAAATTTAATTTAATTTTGTCAGCTGTTATTGAATAATATTTGCAACAAAACAAATTGCAATTTCTATTAATGTACCCCCCACGATTTTTTTTGAAACTTTTGATTATTGGTGGAACGATGTAAAGCTCCTGCCGATGACGCCAATGCTGAGGTCCAGTTGCCGAGTCGATGCCGCCAATGCTGTGGGGAACCACCGCTGGATACCAACTGGTTAACTCTTGGAACGTCGTCAGAAGGAACTGGAAGCGTCGCTGCCACCACCTCAATGACTGAGGACTAAAACTATTGCTGGGTTGTTGATCTGTTGCGGATCTTTTTTGGGTGAAGACTATGTGTAGTGTGTGGCTTTTTTTGGTCGCTCCGCGACTGTTTCACTTAAAGGTACTCTTGCTACTCTCTCCTCTTCAGTGTCGTCCTAATTACACTTTCTAATGGGTTAGTAGGTCATTAGGGTTTCGTTGTGACTTTCCACCGAAAGGCTTATCTGCCCAGACAATCGGGCATCGCTTAAGTACACACAACACTTTCAAAAAATTGGTTAGAATTTAACAACAATCATCAGACATATTTTTGAATAGGGTACTGCGGATAACACCAATGTCATCCGCAAGGTCTTTTCATCGTTATAAATCATTATTAATAAATTCTCGTGTACTCCAAATTTAAACATAACTACTACTAGAATATTATTAATAATAAAATAAGTGATATTTACGGTAGGGCTATTAATATGTGGCACATTAAAGCCTCCACCCGCCCTAGATCATCAAGATAACAGTCACTCATGTTGAGCCGTCCTTAATGGGCTCACGGGAGCGGCGCGCTGTCCTTTTGTTGTGCGCGCCAACAAAAGGGCCACTCTCCGGCGCCTCCTCCATTTGCATAAAGTTATAAATTCTGCTAACGAGCCCGCCAGATACAGGTTGCACGTCGCCGCCACCGCCACCAGCCCCCATCGTCCGTGATTTTTCCCTTTGTTCCGGATTAATTGGAATCTCCGTTTTGTGCATCTGACGACAGCCAGACGTGCATGCTTGCATATTTATATAGATACTAGTGCTGCAATAAAAGACGTATAATAGTAATTTACATTATTAGTGCAGGAGGGCAAGTTTCCCGAATGAGCCTTCGGCTCGTGCTGTATTAAGAGCGAATTCGGGACCATACCGACTATGCCCTTCCACTATTTCAAACGACTTGAACTATGCACTACATTGTTATCCGTTACATTCTATGATTCAATTAGTTTCACTTATGAATTTAAGACAAATTAAAAAAAAGATATGTGAATAATAATGTAGTGTATAGTTCAAGTCACTTGAAATAGTGGACGTGTATAGTTTGGTAGGTAGCGAACACCCGCCCACCCCACCTTAGCTCGCATAGTTTCTTTAATGCATACAAATGTTTTATATTGTTGAAACCATTCCAAGGAGAGTGTTATCCTATGGTAAAACTATGCAAACAAAGGTGGGGTGGGCGGGCGTCCCCTATGAAATTTACTATACCCGTCCACTATCTCAAACGACTTGAACTATGCACTACACTATCATTTATTAATTTAAGACTAATTAAAAAAATATATGTGAAAAATAATGTAATGCATAGTTCAAGTCGTTTGAAATAGTGTACGGGCATAGTTTAGTTGGTAGGGGCCGCCCGCCCACCCCACCTTTGCTCGCATAGTTTTTCCATAGGATAACACTCTCCTTGGAATGGTATCAACAATATAAAATATGTGTATCTATTGAAAAAACTATGCGAGCTAAGGTGGGGTGGGAGGGTGGCCCCTACCAACCAAACTATACCCGTCCACTATTTCAAATAACTTGAACTATGCACTACATTGTTTCTCACATATTTTTATGAAATAGGCGTAACTTAACATATAACATTCATAAATTAATTAAAAGTAATGAATAATAGTGTAGTGTAGAGTTCAAGTCGTTTGAAATAGTGGACGGGTGTAGTTTAGTTGGTAGAGACCACTCGCCCACCCCATCTTCGGTCGCATAGTTTTTTCAATGTATGCAGACATTTTATATTATTTACACTATTCCAAGAAGAGTGATATCCTATGGAAATACTATACGCAATAATAATAATAATAAATAATCTTCCTCAGATGTACTAACACATGTTTAAAGAGGTAAAATATACAATTTATAAAAAACTCCAAAGCTCTGCAATATTGATGAATATCAATATGCCAAATCTTGATGTCCATTTATAGAATATTTAATTTATTTACATAATAATTATATATTGTTCAGACTCAAATTAAAATTTAAATGTGTACGAATTAATATTAAATAAAAATTAATGAATAGTTCGATTCAATTCGGTTCATTTCACGTGTTTTCTCTGTCTTTTTTTGACGTTTTCACTTTTTTTCATACATATATACATACAGCATAGATAAAAAGCGAAATATCGATTCATAAAAGAAGGAGTTTCTTATTTTGTGCCCTACGCTGCATACCCAATAGTGAATCTACATACATATATAAAATCGAAAAATAGTCTATTTCGACTAGTCATGAAACAAAGTTTTAAAATTAGTAATAAATAAAATTACCTACACCGTAAGGTAGAAGGCAAACGATAATATAATAAATAAATGTTTAACAACAAACTCAATTTATAACACAAATCGTAATTTAACAATAATCTCTTTAAGTAGTACGATGTCCACACCAGAAATATTTCTTTTAACAATTGATGTCTTTCAAAACACACAAAACCCAAACCGCTTGCAAGATTTATTATCTTTTTTTATCGGCGCGTGTTATTAGAGCCAAGCCGCCAAGTGACCCTTTAAATTTAAACGGGACGATTTACGAGTCGCACTAAAATGGGCGGGCGTTGGAAAAAGAACCGGCTGCCGGAATTAATTGGGGACAGTGCCGGACAATGGTGCGCGAGAATTCTTGTCTACTGCCTTTTATTTGTCTAATTGTATACCGACCTGCCAACACGACAGCCAATTCGCATTTCCCGCGGCCTTGGCGCGGAAATAGCGAGACGCAAAAATACAAGGATAGGCAAATAATGATTGCAGTTTATGAAACAATGTCACGTTTGTGGTTGAGTTGAGCGTGGTTTACTATTTTATTGCAGTATTTGTTTTTATAGTTTCGACTCACTTGTGTAATTATTGATGTGTTAGTGCTACAAGATTTATGAGACGAGGCACAAATAATAATAATAATAATAATAATAATCTTTATTATACGGGTCTGACCTTTGAAAATTTGAAAATACAATAAAATACAATAAAATACAATAAAATACAATAAAATACAACATATATACATATACTTTACATGACTAAAATAAGATGAAATGTAATAAATCTTGTAATTAATTCACATTCAATTTAGGTTTAACGCGATAATCATAATCATAATCATAATTTTATTGGTGCTGTTGTTCATATTTTAACAAATCATATATACAATTACTATAGACAATAGTTTTTTTTTTTATAATTGCATAGCACTAAAATGTATCGCAGACAAAATGATTCTGTTTGTAAATTGTGTGACACACACACGCACACACACACGCACACACACACGCACACACACACACACACACACACACACACACACACACACACACACACACACATATACACACACACACACACACACACACACATATATATATATACACACACACACACACACACACACACACATAATGACGTCTTTTAAAATAATTTATTTTGTCTTCATAAATGTTTTGGAATAATTAATAATTCCTTGTTTTTTTTTTAAATATTAATGAACTTTTTAAATCTAGTCTGATATAATGATTTATCCTCCAGTTACATTTCAACCGGTGCGTATCGACAGTTATTAATGAATCCCCCCACTAGTTTCAGGTTTTTTTTTCTATCGCGGAAAACACACATTCGGGCGAAATGGCATTTCTGCTGTCGCACGCCGAATTTATTCGCTGGCACCGTGACAGCGGCCGCTAAACAAGATATCGGTTTACTCATAACTATATTTAATGACCGACATTTGAAAAGTCGTCATTATTGCCCCCAAAAAGTGTTATGGTATGTAACTAGTTGCAATTTTAGTACTTGCTATAATTCTTTGAGATAGGTTGGGGTGGGTGTAGGGATAGTTTTGTGGTGGCGGCGCCGGGACGCATTGTTGCCGAATAGTTTACCACTAAGGGATGCGAGTGGTGGTAAAGTAATTGGATGAATAATGCGAGCAGTATTAATTCTACATAATAAATAAGAGAAGGACACACAATATTAGATTAACCTGCACACTTTATTTTTAGGTGAAAATTATCAAAAAGTCTAATTAAATGTGGAATGTTAAATCATAACATAAATTTAATTTTTTTAAATCATTGATTTTTTTATCAATTTTTATAACTCAGTCGAGTAATTTTAAACAAGTCCTACAATAAAAACCTTCCTGCAGACCTTATTTTTGTGGGAAAATTATCAAAAATGGTTCATTTGGAGCCCAATTGAATACCGAATTTAAAATAATATGATACATATAAATTTTTTAAATCTTTGATTTTTTATAACTTGGCCGATTAATTTAAAACAGTTGCTACAATAAAAACCTTTCTGCAGACTTTATTTTGGTGTGAAAATTATCAAAAAATGGTTTATTTTGGTCTCAATTAAATGTAGAATGTAAAATAATATAATAAATATAAATTTCTTAAATATATGATATTTTTTATCAATTTTCATAACTCAGTCGATTAATTGAAAACATCTCATGAAATAAAAACTTTCGTGCAGACTTTATTTGTGGGTGAAATTTCTCAAAATATGATTTATTTTGAGTCGAATTAAGACTAGAATGTAAAATAATATGATAAATTAAAATTTCTAAAATATTTTTTATAACTCAGTCAATTAATTTAAAACAGCTCGTGCAATAAAAACCTACTCGCAGACTTTATTTTTCCATGAAAATTTCCAAAAAATGGTTTATTTTGAGCTCAATTAAATTTAGAATGTACAATAATATCATAAATTTAAATTTCTTAAATATATGATTTTTTATCAATTTTTATAACTCGGACAATTAATTTACAGCTCGTGCAATTGAAAACCTTTCTACACACTTTATTTTTAATTTTTAATTTTAATTATTAAAAATTGGTTTATTTTGATCCCAATTAAATATAAAATGTAAAATAATATGATAAATTAAAATAACTAAAATTTTTGATTTTTTATAATTTTTTATAACTCAGTCGATTAATTTAAAACACATTGGTACAATAAAAACCTCCTGAAAACTTTATTTTTGGGTGAAATTTATCGAAAAAAAAATTATTTTGAGCCGAATTAAATATAGAATGTAAAATAATATCTTAAATTTAAATTTTTTAAATCTTTGATTTTTTTTATAATTTTTTCATAATTCAGTCAATTATTTTAAAACATGTGTATAATGTATGTACAATAAAATAAATACAATAATATAAATAATAAAGGCGGAAAGGCCAATAGCCTAATAAAGATTGTTTTCTCTCTCTATAAATAATTACGGATTCTAAAAATAATATTATAAAAGAAAATATATTTTAAAAATTAAAAAAAAAACAATTCGGTGTTTGGTTGGTCATTGTCAAAGTATGTTTCGTACAATTTTTTTGTCGAGTATTTTTTTTTTGTGCTTCTATCTTATAGTTTTGTGCAGAGTTTGTGAAGTATAGTTCTGATTGTCTCGTTTGGTTGGAACAAAAATATAATTTAATAAAAGTTAAAATATTTTTCCATTCATTATTTATTCAATTTCTAGTGTTTTGTTTGTTTAAAAGTTCGCTTTTATGCACGGAAAAAGAATCTCGCGTCGAGTGGAATCCTGGACGCACAAAGGGAGTGCGCACGACTCCCCATTCGTCGCCCACCCCCCTCGCGTTATTTACGATCGGTTTCGAGTGGTTCGCGCATAAAGAGGACGTCGGGGCCGAAATAATTAATGGGGGGACGGATGTTTGAAGAGGAATTCGCCCGCCGTCCGTCTTTCCAGGCGCGCATTAATATTGCACAAATTACCGCTCGCCGCCGCCCCCGCCCTTGCAAGAGCGCACGCTTTGCACAAGCTACACGCAAAAAGTTGTAAAAGACTTTAAAGGAGGATGAAGAAGCGGCCTTGACTAAGGAAAATTGTAGACGGGAAAGTAGACACACAAAATACTGAAATTTAATCAACAAACAGATTTTCAAAAGGTCGAGATCTTGAATAATGACTACATTAATTTTTAATATGTAAAACAATAAAACCTTAATTAAAAAATTGTTATTCATTCAAATAATTTAATACACTAATTAAATATTGAATATAAAAAATAAAAATTGTTGCCCTCAATGGGATTCGAACCTGCGATCTTCACTTTTACACTGACAGCATGTTACGGCCTCACACTGCGCTGTGGGTATCGTAACCAGTGTTACCAAACGTACGATAAATATCGTACATGTACATTAATTTTGAAAGAAAAAAACACTGATGTACGATAAACGATAAAAAATCGTACGCTAATATACGAAATTTTGAAGACTTACAGGATGTAGTAAAAATTACCAAACTTCAAGAAAAGTTCGTAGTCTACATGTAAAATCATTATTTTAGAATAAAACAAAATATATACGATAGTGAGTTAATTCTATCCATCCAGGAGTTTATTTATTTAATTTTGTTGTTGACTCTGAAACAGTTCTAATATAAAATGATTTCCTGGTCGCCAATACTACTTAATCGTAAACAATACTGTCCACCTGTAAGGAATATTTAAGATTTATATAAATTTAAGTTGGGATAGTTTTTATAATTTATATTCTCTCACATATATTAATAACATATTCTGACATCTTTTATCGTAACCGCAAAAACAAAATTATTACCTCCCAGAGACAGACTTTTCTCGTAAATTAAATACCACGTGCAATAGTTTTTATCCATTTTCCCCACGATGAATTTATGATTTTTTTTAAATTTTGAGTCACTATTTTACTACCGCCAAACGAGAGTATAAAATAAAAATAGGTATTCTTCTCCAGCGCGGCGGCGGCGGCGCTCACTCGCGGCTGCGGTTGACGAGCGGCGACAGGTGAGAGCAGCGCCGCGTAATCCCGCATTCCGATTACTTTCAAATTAAAATAGCCCCCATTGTGTCAGTTGAATTGTGTCCAACCGCCAGAAATACACACAAAACCGCTGCCGGCGCCGGCTTTTGCCAAAATTCACACTCACACACGCATACACGAGTGGACACATAGAAAAAAAAAATGTATTTTCAAGTTATAAACATTGTTGCATGTATTCATAAAGATCTATTCAAAATTAACGCTGGTTTAAATATTTTAATAACTGATTAAGGTTGTCATTCGATTAAATTCTTAACCTGACACTATTTTTTTTATTCATTTATTTTCTATCACCAATAAATTATGCAACAATAACTCATCAATACAACAACTAAATCAGCGTAATTAAATTTATTACATATACAATTAAATTATTTAGGCGACCCAAGTTACACCAGCTGCTGTTTTTTTTTGCGCGCATATTTATGTTGGCGTGACTGGCCTTCATATTGGCGGGAAAGTGACATTCCTGGGAAACGGCTTTATCAAGTTTTTGTATCTGTTCGTGGACCGATTCTGTTTAAATGCTCACGAGATCGCCCTAACTAGGTTTCCCAGCCAAGTTACAAATAAAAATTCATATTCACAAGCGCGCACACACACACATATATACACATACACGCAGGCACACATATTTTCCAAAAATAGTCATTTTTTTGCGAAAACAATACCTTCCTCATACAGCAGTGCTGTATTCGGAAAGTAAATATGTTAAAAATGTGAAAATAATTAAAAAAAGCTGAAAATGTTAAAATAGTGAAAAATGTAGTTGTGCCCACATCAGATATAGTTAATAAACATTGTAACCAATGATTAGAAGAGTAATTACGAGCGAAAATCATGCTATTCACATCCAAAATCAGCCAAATTTCTATGAAATTTATAATTCACTTGCGTTGCCGCAATGTATATATATATATATATATATAATTAATGAAATTCAGGAGCCTTCCATAGGCAATACCTATCACTTCAAATTATATATATATATATATATATATATATATATATATATATATTATATTATATGTATTGGCATAATTTAATTGAGAATGGGTTGTAAGCAATGATACTATAGTTATATAGGAACGAAATATCAAAAAAATATTTTTTTCGAAATAAAAATGACTAGCATTCTGAATACTCTTTTTTTACACCACTATTTGTCTGTTGAAAGCGATCGTTTTCGTACTTCCTTGCACAGAGGAGAAGGAAACACATCAATTTCCACCTATTGTGGCCACCTCTTGCGTATCTAAAAATAGCAACCGTTTCCCTTACACACGCACACACACACAAATAACAGACTTGTTCGTATTTTCGATCCGTTTTTTTTTATTCGCTCTCCTTATCGCGAGCATTTGCGGTGGAGCGCTTGATTAATTCTCCCGCCTCTAATGATATGTTTTTGGTGGCGTTGGAAAAACCGACGGCCAATATAAAGGATGCCATCTGTTAGAAGGCCCCTTGAATTCCAAGACGAAAACATGACAATTAATTACAAGCTGCAGGAACACTTTTGTTAAATTTTCAGGTCAATATTTATCTAGAGCACATATACAGGCACATATTGATAGCCGATTTATTACATAATCCCTATAATATAAAATATCTGGTGTGGGCACCACACGACTTTCCGTTGTGTGCCTTCTACTAGAGACTTTCCGAATTAATTAATTAATATTAAATAAAAATTTTAAATATTTCGCTTCGATTCATATTTTTAAGTTATAAGTTTTTATTTTTGTTCGTTATAAATTAGTTTGTGTGTAATTAAATTTTAAACCATTTATGAAATGTCAAACAAAATGACAAACAATGGTATCAACTATTAGGTAACCCAAGTTACACTAATTGTTAGTCAGCCCATGTCACACCAAATCATTCCACGCTGGTGACGCATTTGTTTTGAGTATCCACATGATATGAGCATGTGAGAATGAAAGTGACGTCACATTTGAATTGTTTTAAAAATGAAAAGAGTTTACGTTTGTTATTTATATAAATCAATGTGTGCAGTTACAGACTTGAAATCAATTTATTCATTAATAAATGTAATTGCGCATGTTGGTTTACATAAAAACAAAACGCAAACGTATGGTATAAATCAAGTTTAACAAAATAAAATGTATTTGATTGTAACATTTTTAATGAATAATTTAAAAATGATTACCTCTCCGTCGACATGTCGCCATCGTAAATAAACGATTAATAATAAAGTTCGGCGTCTCTATTTTCGGAGGCGGCGGGCGTCGCAGATGCCGCCACCAGCCAGCTAGCGACCCCTTTCTAAAAGCTCGTCCATTATTCAGCACAGCAGTGCGCGCGGAGTTCGCCAACAACAGCCCTAAATCCTTGGCCATCCTTCCGAATTCTATCACCATCAGCTGTTGCGAGATGCTCACTCATGACCTGCGTATTAATAACCACCCCCCTACCCTGCTGCGTCCGCCCCCAGAAAATAGAGACGACGCGCTTATCAGTAGGAAGCAGCGAAAAATTAATCCGACAAAAGGGAGGACGCGGGGAATTGGAACAGTTACAAATCGCGGGCAGATATATGTCAGAAAGATTATGCTTAATAGTAATATATTTGATGATTGGGGTAGTTTATAATGTTTAATAATGGTCAGTATATAACTGGTGACCATTATTAAACATTATAACTACCAATCAAACTATGCCCGTTCACTATTTCAAACGACTTGAACTCTACATTACACTATTTCCTACAAGTTTTTGTAATTCAATCAATTTTATTAATGCATTCAGACTTGATTAATAAAAAAAGTGAAAAAAAAGTGTAGTGCATAATTCAAGTCGCTTGAAATAGTGATTGGACATAGTTTGGTTGGTTAAAACAGTTGCAGGTGAAGGTTCAAACTTTTAGAAACACTGAATGAGTTTTCTAATCACCCATCTACTCACCTACCTAATTAATTTTTTTATAGGTTTACACACTTTTTTGTGTTGCTTAAACAATATTAAAACTTCTGCATTCATTAAAAAGAACTATGTAAACGAAGGTGGGGCGAACAGGTTTCCTCTACCAACCAAACTATTCTCCTACACTATTTCAATCGACTTGAACTCTGCACTGCACTATTTTCCACAATACATTACAAGTTAAGCCTGAATTAATAAATAATATTGATTTAATTAAAAATCAATTCCAAATGTATTAGTAATATTGATTGAATTACAAAAACTTGTAAAAAATAGTGTAGTGTAGAGTTCAAGTCGTTTGAAATAGTGAACGGGCATAGTTTGGTTTGTAGGGGCCACCCGCCCACCCTACCTTCGTTCGAATAGTTTTTTTCCATAGGATAACACACATTTTCGAATTATTTAAACATTATAAAACACCTGTACCCATGTAATAGAACTATGCGAACAAAGGTGGGGTGGGTAGGTGGTCCCTACCTATCAAACTATGCTCGTTCACTATTTCAAACGACTTGAACTCTACACTACACTATTTTTACAAGTTTTTGTAATTCAATCAATATTACTAATACATTTGGAATTGATTTTTAATTAAATCAATAGTATTATTAAATTCAGGCTTAACTAAAAAAAATACAAAAACCCTCCATTGTATATTGGAAGGTTTTTGCATTTTTTTTTTGAATTGTCATGCCAAATAAAGGTCTTTTTTTTACTATAAATCAATTTTGCAATGAATGAGTATGAAAATGTAAATAATAAAAAAATTCCAAATATATCAACACTAGTGCGGGAAGTAGTAGTATTTCCCGCATCCAAATCAATGCGGGAAATGGCCCGAAGTGATACATTTCGCGCCGCCTGATGCCATCGGCCCGGCTCTTCGCGTAATTTTCGCCGACTTTCAATTATCTGGTGGCCCGGGCGCGCGTTCGCTCCGTTCGATGCACACCCACAACTAAATGTAGTTGTGAGTGTGCATCGAACGGAGCGAACGCGCGCCATGTCCCTAATACAAGTCATCCAATGGGATGACTTGTATTAGGGACATGAGTACAAAAAAAAGCTATTACTCTATTATATTTAATCAATTTATTTATTAGGCTTTCCGCTAATGATAATAAAAAAAATTTTGCTTGTAAGTTATGTTATTGCATGTACTACTAACGGCATTAATTAAACCTCCCCTAATCAACATCATTTTACAACAATGTTATGCCACTCTCAATTAGCATTTTTTTTTTTACGATGGAAGGATGAAACAAAAGGTAGCAATTAATCGCCCGTCTGCGTTTATCGCGTTTTCCCTCCCGAGAAACGGGTGTTGACTTTTGGATAACAAGGGAGGGGGGCACGGCACACACAATGGCGTGCGGACCCGCATCAACTGTGCCAGTCGTCAAATTTAATTCGGCCCTAATTCCCAACTTTCGCAATTTATTTGAATAACGCACGGCCCGGAAGGATAACTCCATTTTCGGAGCCCCAGTTAGCGCGGCAAATTACACCCCCTCAACCCCCTTTAATGCTGATTAATCGCTCTGGGGATCGGAGCAATTAATAAAAATGTTAATGAGTAGGAGGAGTGCACGGAGAATTTAATGATGGAAATTAATTATATATTGGATTATATTTAAATAAATATAAGCTCGGTTATATCAACTCTCGAGGTAATTTCAAAAATATGCTACCTTTGACAACTTTGACACATAAAGGTTGTTTTAGACAAGACAATTTCTTAGCTCAAAAGTTGTTCAAGAAATGAATTCATATATCCTCCTCCCATACAATTTGTCCTTAACAAATAGAATGCGTTATATTTTTCCATCCAATTCAATATTTCAAATAATTTGCTGTATGATGCGAGAAAATTTAGAATTTGTCTAAAACGACCTATCTATGCATATAGATACAAATCAAACAATTTTGATCACTTGGGCAGTAATGTGTTGTTGTTATTAAACTTTTAATATATAACTAGATATATCTTGCACTTATTGTCACATATATGATGAGAAAATACATTTTATGCGTAGAGATATCCCACTAGATTTTAGTTTATTTTCTGCCACCAGGTGGAGTACTAACTAGCTTGAATTGCCCATACTTTTTTTCCGTCCGCACCTTCCTCTTTGTTGAAGCTATGCTGCACAAGATATCTCGACATTGCCCCACACACCTTCTTCTCACTATAGGCAGACTGATAATATTCATTTTATTTTATTGTTTATACATTTCTCATACCTCGGATACAAATATGCAAAAAAATGTAATATGATTAAAGAGGATAATTAATTTCAATCCCAAATGTTTCGCTGTAATCGTTTTATACAATAGTCATCAATTCCATATTTTCAAATTTTTCATTCTACTTCTCATCAGTTGCTATTTTTCTCTTCTCACAACTCTCCAAAACCAAAATTTACTTATAAATTCGATCGATTTCTACTTGACACCATAGCCGATTAAAATAACTAGACAAGCCTTGCAGATATTGTGACATATATGATGAGAAAATTAATTTTATGTGTAGAGATTACCCACTAGATTTTAGTTCATTTTCTGCCACCAGATAGAGTACCGACTATCTTGAATTACCCTTAGTATACGCGATTCTGAGTACGACAATAAAATTAAATACACAACATACAAACAACATTTCAAGCTCACATATAAAATCGAGCATTACATTCGGGTCGACAACAATAAGACTTCTAACAATTCGTGTGTCGTGCCCACTTTAACGATTACCATCATCATTTGTTTGTTGTTATTTTTGATGCGCGCACTCGTAATGCAATAAAAACGGTGGCAGGCCGCCAACAACACGGAGAGAAAATGTGGGACGTCGCGCGCGATTTGATTTACGTCGCGCCTCTATTACGGATTTTCCCTTCGCTTATACCACGCGAGACCGAGAGGGAAAAAAGTACACACACAAAAAAGGCGGAATTTCGTTACATCACTGCATGTGTGTGTGTGTGTGTGTGTGTGTGTGTGTGTGTGTGTATGTGTGTGTCTGTGTGAGTGTGTGTGTGTATGAGGGCGGATAGCGACTTTATTGTTTTAAAAGAACGCGTCTCGTTAATCAACGCCGGTTTCGGGCATTGTTTGCGTTTCCGGTGGACGCGACAAAAAAAAAACAGTCGTGGATTCGTTGTGTTTTGTTAAAAAATATATGTCCACCGATGATTGGCTGCGTGCCAATAATAAAAACTTAGCTAGGGTGGCTTCAATCAAAATTTATATAATATGAAATGTGTTGCCGCCAAATTAGAGCAATTAAGGTTGCATATAGTTGCAAGTGATTTTCATCTCATATATTTCTTATCTTCACCCTCGCTATCTCAAGTGAAAGAAAGAAAATAGCTAAAAGTATTTTCATACAGTCCATTATTATCACCCAAAACAAAATGTGAAAACTATACGATGGAAATTGTTTATAAGAAATGTGTAGTGGAATTATAGTATATGAAAAATATCCATATAATATAAAATTAGTATTGTTATAATTACATAATGATGTATATATTTCAATAATAAATGTAATTGATATGGGCACTACACGATTTTCCAAATTAGTTATAAATCAAAAATAATATAAATAAAAATATAAATAAAATAATAAAATCAAAATTTAAAATTAATATCGATTTTACTTTTATGATATTTTTTTGCATATTTGTATTTTTTTAATTATTTACATTTTCATATTCATTTGTTGTAAATTAATTTATAGTAATTACATTTTAAACTATTTATAAAATGACTACGCAAACAATGTTATATCAACTATTAGGTAACTCAAGTTACACCAACTGTTGTTAGTCAACCCAAGTTACACCAAATCATTCCCAATACAAACATATTTTTTTTGCACACTAATAAACTGAAATTAGTTGTGTGTTTAAACAAATAGATGGCACAACCAACTTCAAATAGCTCCTTTTTTTTGTTAGTGCGGCATTGTGTATTGTAATTAAAAATAGAATTGTACACCGCGCATTCGGCAGTTCTTTTCAAGCAGCAGGTGCAATTTCGACCTAATTTCGGGTTATATTTCTGGCTGGAATATTTCACGCGTAACAAATAGATTCGTTCTTTTCGAGCAGCGCGCATTTAACGAGGCGACCGCAATTAAATCTAATCTGTAAAGAAGTGTGGTATTTATGACGGCCGAATTTTCATTTTTGTCGCGACATATTAATACTAAAATATAATAATAATTATATAATAATAATCGTTTATTAGTGTTATCAGTTCAAGAAGTAAAAATTAAATAAAATCTGGCATATGATGACCATTTACGTTCAAACATTGGCGTTGTAAAGCTTAATTAAAGCAGATTATTATGATAAGAAGAAATTTTAGATAATTTTATAATTACAGCCATCAAACACATTTTTATTGTAGCCTAACCGAAAATTAAATTTGATAAAGCAACATTTTTTCAAAAACTGATTTCTCACGTTAATCCAAAACTTAGCTAAGTAAGCAACATGTCGTTATAAAGCTTAGTTAAAGCTGATTATAGTGATAAGAAGAAATTTGAGGTAGTTTTAAAATTACAGCCATCAGATACCTTTTTATTGCAGCCTAACCAAAAACTAAATTTGTTAAAGCATAATTTTGCCAAACTTCATTTGCCACATGAATCCAATACTTTGTTAAGTAAGCAATATGCCGTTACAAAGCTAAATTAAAGGAGATTATAGTGATAAAAAGAAATTTGAGGTAGTTTTAACAGTACAGTCATCAGACACAATTTTATTGCAGCCTAAAAAAAACTAAATTTGTTAAAGCAACATTTTTCCAAAAACTGATTTCCCACGTTAATCCAAAACTTAGTTAAGTAAGCAATATGTCTTCACAAAGCTTAGTTAAAGCTGATTATAGTGATAAGAAGAAATTTGAAGTAGTTTTAAAATTACAGCCATCAGATACAATTTTATTGCAGCCTAACCAAAAACTAAATTTGTTTAAGCATAATTTTGCCAAACTTCATTTGCCAAATGAATACAATACTTAGCTAAGTAAGCAATATGCCGTTACAAAGCTAAATTAAAGCAGATTATAGTGATAAGAGGAAATTTGAGGTAGTTTTAACAGTACAGCTATCAGACACAATTTTATTTCATCCTAAAGAAAACTAAATTTATTAAAGCAACATTTTTCCAAAAACTGATTTCTCATGTAAATCCAAAACTTAGCTAAGCAAGCAACATGTTGTTACAAAGCTAAGTTAAAGCTGATTATAGTGATAAGAAGAAATTTGAGGTAGTTTTAAAATTACAGCCATCAGATACAATTTTATTGCAGCCTAACCAAGAACTAAATTTGTTAAAGCATAATTTTGCCAAACTTCATTTCCCACATGAATACAATACTTAGCTAAGTAAGCAATATGCCGTTACAAAGCTAAATTAAAGCAGATTATAGTGATAAGATGAAATTTGAGGTAGTTTTAACAGTACAGTCATCAGACACAATTTTATTGCAGCCTAAAGAAAACTAAATTTGTTAAAGCAACGTTTTTCTAAAAACTGATTTCCCACGTTAATCCAAAACTTAGCTAAGTAAGCAATATGTCGTTACAAAGCTTAGTTAAAGCTGATTATAGTGATAAGAAGAAATGTGAGGTAGTTTTAAAATTACAGCCATCAGACACAATTTTATTGCAGCCTAAAAGAAAACTAAATTTGTTAAAGTAACATTTTGTAAAAACCTCATTTCTCATGTTAATCCAAAACTCAGTTAAGTAAGCAATATGTCGTTACAAAGCCTAATTATAGCAGATTATAGTGATAAGAAGAAGTTTGAAATAGTTTTAAAATTACAGCCATCAGGCACAATTTCATTGCAGCCTAACCGAAAACTAAATTTGTTAAAGCATAATTTTGCCAAACTGCATTTCCCACATCAATCCAATACCTAGCTATGTAAGCAATGTGCCGTTACAAAGCTTAATTAAAGCAGATTATTATAAGAAGAAATTTTAGTTAATTTTTAAATTACAGCCATCAGACACAGTTTTATTGCAGCCTAACTGAAAATTAAATTTGATAAAGCAACATTTTGTAAAAAACTGATTTCTCACGTTAATGCAAAACTTAGTTAAGTAAGCAATATGTCTTTACAAAGCTTAGTGAAAGCTGATTATAGCGATAAGAAGAAATTTGAGGTAGTTTTAAAATTACAGCCATCAGACACAATTTTATTGCAGCCTAACCGAAAATTAAATTTGATAAAGCAACATTTTGCTAAAAACTGATTTCCCATGTTAATCCAAAACTTAGTTAAGTAAGCAATATGTCGTTATAAAGCTTAATTATAGCAGATTATATCAATAAGGCAAAATATGAGGTAGTTTATAGCCATCAGACACAATTTTGTAGCCTAGCGCACGCCCCTACTTTCTATAAAGCCCCTCCCAAAACCATTTGGTTCCCTGTATTAATTTACGGTAGAAGGGCCCGAATATCAATAGCCAGTTACAGAACTGTAACAAATACAGTAGCTACTACTACGTGATCTATTTGGTTTACAATTCTTTCTCCTTGTGATTTGTTGTCCTTCCAAAGTACATACTTATAGTTGTAACATTCGTTCCCTAATAAATTTAGCCCCGCTTTAATCACTTGTATGTATTGGCTCGTCCAACTACTAAACCCACTAAATGTGTCACCCATTTTTTATCCGCTTCCGCCGTGTAACAATTGCATGCTGCACACACACTCTCCAAATGCCAAACGTTTTGTTTATCTAAAAAACGCATCGCAGCTAAATTATGCCGGCAAAAGCACCTAAATCATGCACGATTTACGAGCAGGAATAAAAAAGGACGCAATTTTTGCGTCACCACCGCTGCGCGTTTTTGAGCCGCAGCCAAATTGCGCATTTGTAGTGACTTAAGTTTAGTCATCGCGCGGCATGAGCGCATTGGATGGGAATAAAAATGTGTGCGCGCCCAACTTGGGTTATATTTGCTATGAATAGGCCCGTGCATCGTATATAATTATCCCCTTCAAGACCGTCGACCTTTGCCGGCGGCCCATTCAGCGCGCCGTACCTGATTAAAATGCGAGCGAGCGAGAGGCCCTAATTGCGGCCGCAATTACCGGCCAGATATTGCTTATCGTCCAAAAAGGAGAAGATGAGCGCGCGTGCTGTGGGTTATACAAATAGATCGGATAGTTTTATGGGGGAGCGAAACAGATTTAGTTAATAGAAACATGCTTTATTAGGTCATTAATTAATCTGGGAACGTTTTATATATTATTAGAATGTTATTAGTAGATGTTGATATTTTCTAATATTTTTTCCCCGATTTTTACTTGCCTCTTTAGCGCACACAAACAGTTGAAGTAAAAGATTACGTTTGAAAATAGAAAATAAAAATAAAAACTTGCCTCTTAATTCATAACATGGGTATTTATTGATCGACCCTCGTTTATGGTCATCTAACATTTATTTAAAATCAATATTAGAACGCAATATTTTTGAGAAAATTGATGATATATAAGTCCAAAACAAACAAATCGCCCAAATTACATTTCTCATAGCAAACAATTTTTATAGGCCATAAATAATAAACGCCTCACCTACTCATATACATATACACACGACCACAAATAAAGCATTTGGAAAATTGCTGGATCAACAAACAATCCTTCAATCCATTAACGAAATTAGCACGCAATGTCTTTGATTATCGATTTATAAACTACGATGAAACATGCCACATAATTCCAATCGGTATGTTTGTAGAGGGACTGGAAATGATGTAATATCTCCCTCGGGGCCCGTTAATCACCGCCGGCGCGGCTTCCTTTTTTTTATTATTATTTCGTTCCGACGTTAAAGAGGCGCGGTGTGTGCAGGGCATTGAAAGAGTTTAAACCGTTTTAAATTTAGACGCGTTTACATCCGCGCCGCTCACGAGCTGAAGATTCAGGCCGTAAACATTATACAATGCTAATGTTTTGCCGCACATGGGACTGACTTTATGTGAAAGAGAAAGAGAATTATAGCGAAAAAGGCGACAGAAAATTGAAATTGGGTCAGCGGTTGATTGCAAGAAATAGAGCAATATATAACATTTTCAGGGGTGATGGAATTTTGTATGTAATTTCGTATATAACGTATATTACTAAAATCGTTTTTACAAATATGTATAGGAATAATTTTATAGGAAATTGAATTAGATTTAATTTTTATTTAAAACATATTTTTTTTCTTGTATTATAATAATAATAGAAGAGAAAAAATATAAAACATATTTTTACTCTTGTATTATAAAAATAATACAAGAGAAAAAATATAAAACATATTTTTTCTCTTGTATTATAATAATAATACAAGAGAAAAAATATGTTTTATATTTTTTCTCTTCTATTATTATTATAATACAAGAAAAAAAATATGTTTTAAATAAAAATTAAATCTAATTCAATTTTCTATAAAATTATTCCTATACATATTTGTAAAAACGGTTTTCGAAATATACGTTATATACGAAATTACATGCAAAATTCCGTCACCCCTGAAAATGTTATATATTGCTCTATTGAATATAAATTTTATATTGCATGGTTTTCATGTTATGTAAAATTTACGCGTTTATAAAAATACATATTCATAAGAATATTTATTTGAATTTCATAAATTAAAACTTTCTATTCATAAATTGAACACCGTTTACGAGATATAATCGAAAAACCCAAAAATTTAATTTAATTTAAATAAAAAAATAAAAATAAAATTTTAATTTTAATTTTTATTTTTCTCCCTCCTGTTACGTTATGCTCATCTTACACATGGGTGGGGACTTAACTACTTCTACCCGTGTGTGATAAAAAAAAACAAAGTAAAAAATCGTTTTATTTATCCTTTAAAATGTATTATCATAAAATAAACGCTTTAACAATCAAACATTTTGTTAATGATTATATTAAAAGAATATAATGCATTTTTTTTTCTTGTAAATTTATTACAAATATATTTCTATTGCCACAACTTTTTTTTACACTCGTATCAACCGTATTTAGTTTTAAATATTTAATTAGTTTAATATGATAACAATAACATGTGAAATAATATCAGTGAATATTATTTTTAACTAAATTAATATGGCTATAAGTGTTACGTGTTTAGTACTTTGAAAAAAAAATCACTTTTCAAAGCACTAAACATGTAACAATTATAACCATATTAATTTAGTTAAAAATAATATTCACTGATATTATTTCACATGTATTGTTGAATATTATTTGCACGCATAGACTCGTTTGTAGATAAGCCCGTAAAAATAGCCCGTCTTTCAGCAATAAACCGGTCAGCGCGCAGAAAAAAATTGTTTTGTTCAACTCCGCGATGGTACAGCAATGTGAGTCAGTCATGAGCTGTCCATCGCGTTCGGTTGTTGTAATTTAATGCTAGTGCCACAGTTGTGATGTGTTAAACATATTTAGTGCGTGAAATATTAAACATCTTTAAAAACCAATCCACTGATTGCCTGAGCAAGAGAAGTCGCAGCACTTCACAACGAACAACAGACAATAAGGTAGACTTTGATTAGTAGTAGTCGTTTATTTATATTTTGATACAAAGGTCTTACATTATTATTTTAATTTTACCTGTTAATCATGATTTTTAATCACCTATAAATGTATATTCTATTCAACACGGATCATTCTATATTGATTTGTTAATCATTTCTTCGCGACAACTCGAGTTATTTTACGTGAAACACAATATTGCTTTAAAAATTGGGAACACATGATTAATCAATGCATATAGTTTGTAAATATATTTCAAGTAGCTGAATTAATATTTTTGAGACTATCTTCACGAAATCTCAATTTATTTAAGTTGAAACCAACACCACCTATATTACATATTTGAAGATGGTGTTGTTGAAACAAAATCGCGTTTGTCGTTTATAAATTAGCCACAAAATCGAATTTAAAAAAATCATTTTGAAATTCGCAATTTTCTATAAGGATAGTAACATCAAATAAATATTTAATATTTATATAATATTCAATATTAATCAATAAATATGGCTTCAGAGATAAATTTTGAAATTACCTAAAATTAAGATATTTGAGAAATTATTTATATTTTTTATAATTCAAAAAAAATCGAATTTAAAAATATCATTTTGAAATTCACACGTTTCTATAAGGATAGTAACTTCAAATAAATATTTAATATTTATATAATATTTAATATTAATCAATAAATATGGCTTTAGAGATAAATTTTAAAATTACCAAAAATTAAGATATTTAACAAATTATTTATATTTTCCTAATTCAAAAAAAAAATCGAATTTAAAAATATCATTTTGAAATTCACATTTTTCTATAAGGATAGTAACATTAAATAAAAATTTAATATTTATATAATATGCAATATTAGTCAATAAATATGGCTTCAGAGATAAATTTTGAAATTACCTAAAATTAAGATATTTGACAAATTATTTATATTTCCCTGATTCAAAAAGGATGAATATAAAGATTTTTACGATATTTTGTTATCACACAATAGTTATACTTCGTAACTAGTAACTGCTAAGCTCTAAGTCATTGGAGGAGCTAGAAATTGACTAGAGTTTAGCCGAAACTAGCTGCAAAATGTAACTTTTAAGTGTGTTAAAAAAAATCAAATAAAATCTCATAACTATTTTTTTTTCTACCATCTTAAATTCTTATCGTTATCTAGGTTATCCTTATTGAAAAATATATTAGTAATGCAGATTTTGATAGTATAATCAGATATCTTCATTATTTCTAAAGATATGCTTCAGTAAAGTTGAAGAAATATATATATTCTTCGCTATTTCACCACTAAAACTAGTCACCCCACTGAGGTACTATTAGATATCTAGGTTATTCTCATTGAAAAATATATGAGGAATGGAGAAATTGATAGTACAGTCAGATATCTTCATAATTTACAAAGATATGCTTCAATAACACTAAAAATTATTATTCTTGGCTAGTTCTCCACTAAAACTAGTCATCACACTGAATTACCACTTGTTTTCTGGGTTATTCTTATTGAAAAATATATCAAAGATACAAATATTGATAGTACCATCAGATATCTTAATTTTTTCCAAAGATATACTTCAATAAACTTGAAGATTATGGTTGTATTCACTATTTCACCACTAAAACTAGTCACCACACTGAGGCACCATTAGATATCTAGGTTATTTTCATTGAAAAATATATCAAGAATGCAGAAATTGATAGTACAATCAGATATCTTTATTATTTACAAAGATATGCTTGAATAAAACTAAAAATTATAATTATTTACTAGTTCTCCACTAAAACTAGTCTTTACACTTAATTACCACTCGTTTTCTGGGTTGTTCTTATTGGAAAATATGTCAAAGATACAAATATTGATAGTACCATCAACTATCTTAATTTTTTCCGAAGATTATATTTCTATTCGCTATTTCACCACTAAAACTAGTCACCACACTGAGGCACTATTAGTTATCTAGGTTATTCTCATTGAAAAATATATCAAGAATGCAGAAATTGATAGTAGAGTCAGATATCTTCATTACTTAGAAAGATATGCTTCAATAAAACTAAACATTATGATTCTTCGCTAGTTCGCCACTAAAACTAGGCATCACACTGAGTTACCACTAGTTGTATGGTTTGTTTTTATTGGAAAATATATCAAAGATACAAATATTGTTAGTACCATCAGATATCTACACTTTTTCCAAAGATATGCTTCAGTAAAGTTGAAAATTATGTTTCTTCGCTATTTCACGACTAAAAACTAGTCATCACACTGAGATATTGATAGTGAAATAAAATAAAATCTCTAATTTCTAACTTTTTTTGTCTACAATCTTAAATTCATTTGAATGTTTTGAATAAAAATAAATCAAATAACTTATTAAATTAGTAGCCATTGAAATTCGTTGATCAAAAAGACGCGCAACCCCGCAGGATGTAAAACTCTACTCTGCAACTCTCCCCTACTAGAGGGGCGAGCTGGTGGTGAAACCAATTAAAAGTTGCATAAAGGCGGGCGCGCCGAAGTTTTCCCGTGTTCTATATATTTTTTTTTGTTTGTTGGAAATTTATTTTTCCGCCTCTCTCTCTGGTAATATGTATTTTCCGCCGTCGTTGTCGTCGCGGCGCGCGTAGCGACGGCTATTGGCGCACCAACCTTGTTCCGTAAATAACCGCGTCGCGCTCATTTCTCATTTATTATTATTATTATGATTATTTTTTGTGTGTGTTACGTTACCGGTAGGGAGGCTTTCTCCTCGGTGGCGGTTCCCCCGTTGGGTGGCACATGTCCGGCCTTGGCAACTAGCCCCGCCGGTACCCGCACGGTGAGGCAGTTTGTGGCCCTGTCGGACGTGGCCCCCTTCAGGCCAGCAGCATTCGATACATCCTCGTCTCACAAGAAATTATTTTTTACACTCACGCACTACCTTTTTGCTTCTTCTTATGTTTTGCTTGTTGACAATTATAAAATAAGGGCGGGAGATTTAAATTATAATTTATTTTTTTGGCACTCGGTTGATTTATAATTTTTGTGTGTGTGTGTGTGGGGGGGGGCGGTTGTGGGGGGTGGGGGTGTATGACTTGTGTGTTCGTATTTTCGTCTTCTCTAGCCGGAAAAATAAAAATGGCTGTGCACGCGTGCGATTTTGTGTGATCAGCTGAGAGAGAGAGCACCCGACGCTAGGGGAGGTTAAGCGGCACTACTGGCCGACGCCGCTATCGAGCGACGGCGACGCCAGAGCGCACGAGCGTCGCGCAATCTCTCTCCGCGAGCGGCGGCTACCTGCTGCTCGCTCTCTTCATCCGCCGCCTGCCGCAAAACCGTTGTGTATTTACGCGCGGGGGTCCCCTCAATAAAAATTGAAAACGCACAAAAGAAAACACGAAAATCAATGCGAGAATGAAGGAAATAGGTCGACGAATGCTTTATTTTATACTGATTTCAAATCGTACCAATAGTAAAAGATTTAGACTTATTTTACGATCACCGCTATGAACTAGAATGAGTTATCTAAGATATACTTATTTCAAAATATATCAGAAATAAAAATATTGATAGTATCATTAGATATCTTTATTATTTCCAAAGATATGTTGCAGTACAGTTGAAAATTATAGTTATTCGCTATTCCACTACTAAAACTAGTCATCACACTGACATACCATTTGTTCTCTAGGTTATTTTTATTGTAAAATATGTGAGGAAAGCAGATATTAATAGTAGAATCAGATATCTTCAATATTTCCAAAGATATGCTGATGTAAAGTTGAAACTTATTGTTATTTGCTATTTCATCTCTAAAACTAGTCACGACTGTTAGGTACCATTAGTTATCCTGTTTATTCTGATTGGAAAATATATCAGGAATACAGATATCAATAGTATAATCAGATATCTTCAATATTTCCAAAGATTTACTTCAATAAATTTGAAAATGATGGTTATTCCTTATTCTTCCACTAAAACTAGTCATCACACTGACATACCGTTTGTTCTCTATGTTATTCTTATTGTAAAATATGTCAGGAAAGCAGATATTAATAGAAGAATCAGATATCTTCATTATTTCCAAAGATATGCTTCAGTAAAATTAAAAATTATGATTATTCACTATTTCCCCACTAAAACTAATCACCACACTGAAGTATCACTAGTTTTCTGGGTTATTTTTATTGGAAAATATATCAGTAATACAGATATTGATAGTATAATTGGTATCATCAGATATCTTCATTATTTCCAATGATCTACATCAGTAAAGTTGAAATGTTTGGATATTCGCTATTTCACCAAAAAAACTAATCACATCACTAAAGAACCATTAGTGTTCTAGATTATTCTTAATCAAAAATATATTAGGAATGCAGATATTGATAGCAGAATCAGATATCTTCATTTGTTTTAAAGATATGCTTCAGTAAAGTTGAAAATTATAATTATTCGCTATTACTCCACTAGAACTAGTCACCACTGTAATGTACAATTAGTTATCTAGATTATTTTTATTGTAAATTATATCAGAAATACAGATTTTTATAGTACAATCAGATATCTTCATTATTTCCAAAGATATACTTCAGTAAAGTTGAAAATTATATTTCTTCGCTATTTCACCGCCAAAACTAATCACCACACTGAGGTACCATTAGATATCTAGGTTATTCTGATTGAAAATTATATCAGGAATGCAAAAATTGATAGTATAATTAGATATCTTTATTATTTCTGAAGATATGCTCCATTAAAGTTGAAAATTATGGATCTTCGCTATTTCTTCACTAAAACTAGTCACCACACTAAGGTACCATTAGTCATCTAGGTTACTCTTATTAAAAAATATATCAGGAACATAGATTTTAATAGTAAAATCAGATATTTTCATTATTTTCAATGATATCCTTCAGTAAAGTTGAATATTATGAGTTTCGGCTATTTTATCAATAAAACTAAACACCACACTCAGGTACCATTAGATATCTAGGTTATTCTGATTGTAAATTATATCAGGAATGCATATATTAAAAGTACAATCAGATATCTTCTTTATTTACAAAGATATACATCAGTAAAGTTGAAAATTTTGGATATTCGCTATTTCAATAAAACTAGTTACCACATGGAGGTAATTTTAGTTGTCCAGATTATCCTTTTTGAAAAATATATTAAGAATGCATATATTGATGGTACAATTAAATTTCTTCATTATTTCCAAAGATATACTTCAGTAAAGTTGAAAATTGGCTTTTTTTCGCTATTTCACTGCTAAAACGAGTTACCACATTGAGGTACCATTAGTTGTCTAGGTTATTCTTGGGGGAAAATATATCAGGAATGTAGAAGTTGATAGTACAATCAGATATCTTTATTATTCCTGAAGATATGCTCCAGTAAAGTTGAAAATTATGGATATTCGCTATTTCACCACTAGAACTAGTCCCCACACTGAGGTACTATTAGTTATCTATACTATCCTTATTCAGAAATATATCAGGAATACAGCTATTGATAGTACAATCAGATATCTCCATTATTTCCAAAGATATGCTTCAGTAAAGTGGATAATTATAGTTTTCGGCTATTAAACCTTGTCACCACACTTAGGTGCCATTAGTTCTCTATGTTTTTCTTACTGAAAAATATATCAGGAAAACAGATGTTTATAGTGCAATCAGATATCTTTATTATTTCCAAAGATATGCTTCATTAAAATTGATAATTATAGATCTTCGATATTTCACCACTAGAACTAGTCACTATACTGAGGTACCATGAGTTATCTGGGTTATTCTTATTGAAAAATATATTAGGAATGCAGATATTGATAGTACAATCTTATATCTTCAGTATTTCCAAAGATATACTTCAGTAAAGTTGAAAATTATGGTTCTTCGCTATTTAACTTCTAAAATTAGTCATCACACTGAGATGTCATTAGTTATCTATGTTATTCTTATAGAAAAATATATCAGGAATTCAGATATTGATAGTATCATCAGATATCTTCATTATTTCCAAAGATATACTTCAGTAAAGTTGAAGATTATGGATGTTCGCTATTTCTGAACTAAAACTAGTCACCACACTAAGGTATCATTAGTTATCTAGGTTACTCTTATTAAAAAATATATCAGGAACATAAATTTTGATAGTACGATTAGATATATTCATTAATTTCAAAGATATCCTTGAGTAGAGTTGAAAATTATGGGTTTTTACTAAACTCACTACTAAAGCTAGTTACCACACTGAGCTACCTTGAGTGATCTGGGTTATTTTTAGTGAGAAATATATCAGGAATACAAATATTTATAGTACAATCAGATATTTTAATTATTTCCAAAGATATGCCTCAGTAAAATTGAAAATTATGGTTTTTTGCTGTTTCACCAATAAAACTAATCACCACACTAAGGTACCATTAGATTTCTAGTTTATTCTTATTGGAGAATATATCAGGAATGCAGATATTGATAGTACAATCAAATATCTTCATTATTTTCAAAGATATGCTTCAGTTCAGTTAGAAATTATGGTTATTTGCTATTTCTCCACTAAAACTAGTCACACACTGAGATATCATTAGTGATCTGGGTTATTCTTATTAAAAAATATATCAGAAATGTAGATATTGATAGTACAATCTAAAATCTTCATTATTCTTAAAGATATGATTCAGTAAAGTTGATAACTATGGTTCTGCGCTATTTCATCTCCAAGACTAGTGACCATACTGAAGTACCATGAGTTATCTAGGTTATTCTTCTTAAAAAATATATTAAGAATTAAGATATTGATAGTACAAGCAGATATCTTCATTAGTTCCAAAAATATGCTTCAGACAAGTTGAAATTTATGGTTATTCGCTACTTAACCACTAAAACTATTCACCACACTATGGTATTATTAGTTTCATAGGCTATTCTTATTGGAAAATATATCAGGAATGCAGATATTGATAGTAGAATCAGATATCTTCATTTGTTCCAAAGATATGCTTCAGTAATCTACCCACTACTGTATTTTCTACGTACTTACATGCTTGAAGTATTTTTTTACCTATTCTATTTTTTTAAGTTTATATTTTGTTTCATTTTTAAGTATCTTCGCTATTTCTCCACTAAAACTAGTCACCACATTGAGGTACTCTTAGCTACCTAGGTTATTCTTATACAAGAATATATCAGGAATGCAGATATTGATATTACAATCAGATATCTTCATTATCTCCAAAGATATACTTCAGTAAAGTTGTAAATTATGTTATGTTATGTTATGTTATGTAGATCTTGATAGTACAATCAGATATCTTCATTTTTCCCAAAGATATGCTTCAATAAAATTTAACAATATGTTTATTAATTCATTTTATTTTAAAAAAGATAGTCACTACATGTACCCCAATGTAGTAACTAGTTTTTTTCAATGAAATTAATTAATAAACATATTGTTAAATTTTATTGAAGCATATCTTTGAACATAATGAAAATATCTGATTGTACTATCAATATCTGCATTCCTGATATATTTTCCAATAAGAATAGCCTATAAAACTAATAATACCATAGTGTGGTGAATAGTTTTAGTGGTTAAGTAGCGAATAACCATAAATTTCAAATTTACTGAAGCATATCTTTGGAACTAATGAAGATATCTGATTGTACTATCAATATCTACGTTCCTGATATATTTTTAAATAAAAATAACTTAAATAACTAATAGTACCTCAGTGTAATGACTAATTTTAGATGTGAAATAATGAAGTATAATTTATCTAGGTGTTTTTTTTATTGAATGTATTACTGTACATATTTTTAATAGCGTGGTAAGAAACAGCCTCAACTCGATTTATAAGTTATAAATTCAAGCTTGTCGTGAAGGTTTTACCCATAAAATAATTTTCTCAGCCAAATTTGTCAATCTCCATCCAGCATTTATTTATTATTCAGAAGTGATCAGAGTCAGTTTGTAAAATAAAATAAGTTTCAAAACTCAAAATCAATCTCTTTGCAAATTTTTCAAAACACCCTCGCCACTTTCCTCCCTCCACGGATTACTTTTAACGAACGGATGACGCTTGAGGAAATTCAATAAGGTCACAGGGCGATAAAACTGTGCGCGGGGGGGTAGGTGGCACGGGTGGAAGAGAGAGAGAGATCACGTGGAGTCACCTCCAATTTAGCTGCAGCTCGCGAAACTTTCCGTATCCGGTTATCGCAGTGCCGGGAAGAAGAACTTTTACGCGCGCCGTTTAATATCCGCATTACTTTTTAGTAGTCGCCGATTATCTCTGCTGATTTAATTTCGGCAACTGTCGTAAAAAAAATAAGTCACCAGCAGTTAGCTAGCTAGCTAGGCGCGCGTATGAGAAAGAAACATCGAAGTACCCTTGAGAATAACAAAACACTTTAAATAGAGAACAAATGGTAGATAGATGGTATCATGGTACACATCTCTAATAATTTTTAGTAACCTATTGGAGAATATAATGGAGAAATACTAGTAAATTACTTTAATCTAGCTTATATGGCAGGATATAAAACCGAGCTTCTATACAAATTTCTAATAATTTTTCATATTCATGATTTAATTAATTTCATTTATTAATTTACGCTTAATATATAAAAAAAGTGAAAAACAATGTAGTGCATAGTTCAAGTCGTTTGAAATAGTGGACGGGCATAGTTTGGTTGGTAGGGACCACCCGATCACCCCACCCATGTTCGCATAGTTTTTTCAATGGATACAAACGTTTTATATTGTTGAAACCATTCCAAGGAAGAGTGTTATCCTATGGAAAAACTATGCGAGCAAAGGTGGGGTGGGCGGGCGGCCCCCACCAACCAAACTATGCCCGTCCACTATTTCAAATGATTTGTGTCTACATTACAATGTTATTCATTACTTTCTATGATTCAATTATTTGCATTTATTAATTAAGGCGTAATTCGTAAAAAAAATGGGAAACATAATGTGTGCATAGTTCAAGTCATTTGAAATAGTGGACCGGCATAGTTTGGTTGGTGGGGGCCCCCCGCCCACCCCACCTTTGCTCGCATAGTTTGTCCATAGGACGGGCATAGTTTGGTGTGAAGACCCTCCCACCCCACCTTTGCTCGCATAGTTTTTCCATAAATTAATACTCTTCTTGAAATAGTTTAAACAATATAAAACATCTGTATCCATTGAAACAATAGTGTAATTTTTGTAACGGGCTGTTATTTGTCAACATGACAACTAATGCCAGTTTGAAAGGTAAATAAAACTTTTTAATACGTCGCAGTTTAACACGTAAATAAATATGTATTATGTTATTTCAAATTATTTCTTTTGCGTAAATGAATTCATTGATGAAAAATCCTCACAACTGATAGTCCTATAAAGTTAGACTTTTTTTTTTTAATTAATAATATTCCAAAGACCAAAGTTGACATTACAGTAACCTGTAACAAAAGTCTGTATCACATAACTAAAAATTTTAATTAGGGTATAGTTGGTCACATACAGTATGTACGGCTTTTTATTGAGTTTACTAGTACTTTGTAATTGTAATTGAATCTGCTGTATGGCATATTTATCTATTTATCTATTTATCTATTTATCTATTTATCTATTTATCTATTTATCTATTTATCTATTTATCTATTTATCTATTTATCTATTTATCTATTTATCTATTTATCTATTTATCTATTTATCTATTTATCTATTTATCTATTTATCTATTTATCTATTTATCTATTTATCTATTTATCTATTTATCTATTTATCTATTTATCTATTTATCTATTTATCTATTTATCTATTTATTTATCTATTTATCTATCTATCTACTAGTATTTATATACACATAAAACTATTTTGATGTAAAAATAACGTTAAAAACGACCGACTTCCTACGAAATCAGGGCTTTAGTGAATCAATATTTAATATTATGATAAAATCAGAAATTAATTTACTACAATCTAATTTTATGATTATCTATTCTAAACACCAACTATGTGTACTCCTTAAAATCTCCTTCCACCTACACACAATATTATACCTCCAGGCCTTTTATATCGCGTTGTTAACATTCGTTATCATGCTCGTAACTTTCGGGGAAGACAATGGGGCTTTCGCTTATGAAGTTCCTCTCGAGTTCTCCGGGGGGGTGGCTTTGGTTTTGTGCGAAGTGCAGCCCGGGACCGTGCGGTTTCGTTTAATACGAGCCGCCCGCTACACCATCGGATACGGTCGGTTAGGCTCCATTATCGCCGATATTGTGTTTGAGCTTTGCTTAACTCGAACCAGCCACCCCCCCTTAACTCCCTTGCTCTCGCATACTTCACACGGATACCAATCCGTACAAATCGATAGTTACAACTTATTATTAAATAGATATTTTGTTTATACATATATTTCATCTCACAAACGGGTTTCATTTTAGATTACAATGTTTACCTTTAAAATATGACTAATTGTATTATACAATTTTTGAGTTACTACTACTTTCAGTAAACAATCAGATTTTTGAATTTTGTTTGCAAACATAGTTATTGTTGACTCAAACGAACTCAAGGGTGTTTATAAAATGTGGCAACGCTGTGTGTACGTTTGAGTGGTAGAATTTTAAAAATTTGCATCACTAAAATATCA
Organism: Lordithon lunulatus; assembly: GCA_963942505.1. Taxonomy (NCBI): domain Eukaryota; kingdom Metazoa; phylum Arthropoda; class Insecta; order Coleoptera; family Staphylinidae; genus Lordithon; species Lordithon lunulatus. The sequence continues at coordinate 61,265,534 of OZ012668.1, read as the reverse complement.
GTAGTTGCTACATTGCTTGTTAGTAAATTAGGATTAGAAAAAAGGTACTTAATAGTAGTAAAAAAAATCCAAAAACATTTCATAATAATAATAATTTATTGATTTTCAAAAACATATATCTATATAAAACAAATATACATTGTTTGCAAACAAATGAATGTACTGTCACACTTACTATACAATTTCGAATATATATATATATATATATATATATATATATATATATATATATATATATATATATTCCTTGTAAAATTATAATGAAATTATTCTCAAATTACTTTAAATTCTGACGAAGAAATGAAGAATCTATATACGACTAATGATATTGGGTGTTCGTCATAGTGAATTGTGTCAACAGCTCTAAATCACACAAAAGACCCTTGCGATAATTACACTCTGTAATTACCGAGCGCCGTTCTTTTTCGGGTGGAAATTAACGATTGTGCCGGGCGCGTTTCTTTAGCTCGCCTCCCTCTAGGACACGGCGCGAAGCAAAAAAAAATCGGGCCGTCCGCTGATTAAATTGATGGCGCATTAAAAGATCGTTGCGAGGATCCCTCCGGCCTTGTTTTCCGCCGCCGTTAATTACAGTACGCGCGCGCGATCGATGCACAGGGGAAAAACTTGTGAAACACCCCCCTGCACACCGCCCTATGATTAAATACTCGTTTACGTAACGGGGGGCGATGTAAATACAGAAATGTATGTTGTAATGGGAGTTGTTGTAAAAGGCTGAGTTCTTTGTACTCTGTTAGAAATACAATAAATGGTGACTCATTTTATAATTCAAACAGACTGTTAGAGAAACTCGGTGTTTGTAGTAAATACAGACAATTACTTTGTAGGCAAGTGCATTTATATCAGAAACACCCTTTCTCAAATTGTGGAGCAAACTACAGAGAATACACGATCGCAAAAAACTGTAACACAGAAGAAATCAGGCAGGACAGAACTGTGACGGTTATTACCATATGGGTGTGCATTGCTAATTATTGTAGTACCGTCAGATGGCGTTTAACTTTCCTCCTAGTGGGTAAGTTGTACGATTTTCAAACAAAAAACTAAAAATACCAATATAAAAAATTTTAAATTGCAAATTGTTTTAATTTCAAGTCTATTAGAGTGCTTAAAGCGCAATAACTCTACAACTCTGGTGCATCTAACTGAATCAAACACAACAACGCTGTATCATAGCTAACACTAACTGTATCTCAAACCAAAATAGTATCTACCTATGTATGAAAACAAGGAGTTAGAGAACTGCAACATTATGTTTCGGTTTTATAAAGGCTAGTTAACTATAATTCATGATTATATTGTTACACGTTGCACAAATTATTTTTGACTTTTCATTTCATAGCGTCATGTACCTCTGTTTATACATGGCAACGTCGCATTATCTGTCAAAGTTGTCAAATGGTAGGTTAGAATCACGGATGTCAAATTAACTCGAAAGTTATCTGCTTTATTGAATAAATTTTTCAACGTTAAAGTTGGTTTAAAATTGTCGTAAAACAATTGAAACATACTTTGCATTTACTGATAGCATAAACATTTTGATCCAACCGAATTTTCGTTTTGACACCATATGAATCAGAGCCGCCCCCGCGCATTAGATGTTACGAAATCCTTCCTAGAAAGGCCTGTGCGTTCGTACAGTTTCGTTTATTTTGAGAAACACCGCCCGCCACCGTTGTCGTTCAGCGCGCTCGATTCATCTTCCGCTTGAAATATTTGCGTGTCTGCGGCGCGGCGGATGGAGGCGCTCTCGCGGGGGTGGCATCAAAGGGAATTTATCAGACGTACGCGCGACGTTTGTTTGATTAATAAATAGACACGTTGTTCTGGCGCGGATCCCACGCTGTATGGAGTTTTGATGGATATAATAATGCCCGTCGTCTGTTTCACAATTTCAAATTGTATGGCAATTTATCATATGTGTGCACGAAATGTATATTTATACAGCGACGCGAATTGGAATGTGTAATATATTAATTTACCACTATAAATTCAAAAGCATTAAGCAAATTAAATAAAAACTTATATCTTTATAATAGTCATGCGGCTTTTCCGCCAGTAAAGGAACAAGTGTTGACGAGTTTAATCACCCAGTACTTATATTAACTATAAGACATTTTTTTTAAAACTTTTATTTACAAAACATATATAAGTGTGAATCCACCTCTAAGCAATCTACATATCTAGATTTCGATCTTATTAGATCTAGTCAGTGTAGCTCAGCTAGTGAGGATGAATTCACACAATATCTCGAATATCTTTAATTATTTTAAATTAATAATTAATAATAATTTTTTTTTTAAAACGGCAATAATTCACGCTCTATAACTGTATATTTAGTTAAACCTAGTTAAGTTAAATTCTACAATTGCTTTAAACATAAATTATAAAACATATTATAAAAACCCATAAAATTTGAAATTGTTCCGTGTTTTTTAACTGACTTCATACTCTCGATTCGTACATTTGTGTCTAAAACGATTGCCCATAAAGCGGCACGTTGCCAGGAATTATTCCCAACATAAAACGCTGCCGGGGAAAATTGACGGCGTCCCGGTTGTATCAAGATAAACGTCTCTTTTGACGGGCCGCTGCGTAATTGCCCCGAGTTGGGGATTAAACCGTTCTGTTCGTTTTGTCCTGTTGTTATTGGGGGATGGCGGGGGAGGGTTCTAACGAGACCGAAGGGGTTACAAGGAGAGATACAAAATGTACTCGATAAAAAGCAACCTGCACGTTTAACCCCTCGACGCTTTTTTTTCTCTCGGTGTGTGCCGCTGTGTCGTTTTTCAGCGTCAAGATAATGGGGCTTGAAATGCAAATTATATAACACTTCAGATTGTAAGTGTACTTGTGAATTATAAAGGGGACGTAATAAGTAAAATTAAATTGTTGCGTATTTTTTTTTTCTGTTCGTACGCTACTTACACTAATTTAATTGGAATAAAAGACATAAATAACAATAAACATGTTGACATGTAGGATTGAAATCGAATTGAAAACAATTCTAGTTTAAAACTCGACCATATGAACAGGAACAAAACCGACTTTCCGAATATCATTTTCAAAATTGTTGGCATATTTGATCTTTTTTTAAATTTCACAATATTTGACGATATTTGACAATCTTAGAAAATATTTGACAATGTTTCTCAATATTTGACGATATTTGAGTATATTTGAATATATTTGAATATATTTGAACATATTTGAGTATATATGAGTATATATGAGTATATATGAGTATATATGAGTATATTTGAGTATATTCAAGTATATTCCACTATATTTGATTATATTTCACTATATTTGATAATATTTCACTATATTCTTAGAAAATATTTGACGATATTTGAGTATATATAAGTATATTTGGGTATATTTGAGTATATTTAAGTAAATTTGGTTATATTTGAGTATATATGAGTATATATGAGTATATATGAGTATATATGAGTATATATGAGTATATATGATTATATATGAGTATATATGATTATATATGAGTATATATGAGTATATTTGAGTATACTTAACAATATTTGACGATATTTGACTATGTTCTTAGAAAATATTTGACAATGTTTCACAATATTTGCCGAAATTTGAGTATATTTGAGTATATTTGAGTATATTTGAGTATATTTGAGTATATTTGGTTATATTTGAGTATATATGAGTATATTTTACTATATTTGACAATATTTGACGATATTTCAGTATATTCTTAGAAAATATTTGACAATGTTTCGCAATATTTGACGATATTTGAGTATATTTAAGTATATTGGAGTATATTTGTGTATATTTTAAAGTATATTTGGTTTTATTTAAGTATACCTGAGTATATATGAGTATATATGAAAATATATGAGTATATATGAGTATATTTGAGTATATTTGAGTATCCTTGACAATATTTGATGATATTTGACAATGCTCTTAAAAAATATTTGACAATGTTTCGCAATATTTGCCGATATTTGAGTATGTTTGAGTATATTTGGTTATATTTGAGTATATATGAGTATATATGAGTATATATGAGTATATATGAGTATATATGAGTATATATGAGTATATTCGAGTATATTTGAGTATATTTGGTTATATTTGAATATATATGAGTATATTTGAGTATATTTGACTATATTTGACAATATTTGATGATATTCTTAGAAAATATTTGACAATGTTTCGCAATATTTGCCGATATTTGAGTATATTTGGTTATATTTGGTTATATTTGAGTATATATGAGTATATATGAGTATATATGAGTATATATGAGTATATATGAGTATATATGAGTATATATGAGTATATATGAGTATATATGAGTATATATGAGTATATATGAGTATATTCGAGTATATTTGAGTATATTTGGTTATATTTGAATATATATATGAGTATATTTGACTATATTTGACAATATTTGACGATATTCTTAGAAAATATTTGACAATGTTTCGCAATATTTGCCGATATTTGAGTATATTTGAGTATATATGAGTATATATGAGTATATATGAGTATATTCGAGTATATTTGAGTATATTTGGTTATATTTGAATATATATGAGTATGTTTGAGTATATTTGAGTATATTTGACTATATTTGACTATATTTGACAATATTTGACGATATTCTTAGAAAATATTTGACAATGTTTCGCAATATTTGACGATATTTGAGTATATTTGAGAATATTTGAATATATTTGAGTATATTTGAGTATACATAAGTATATATGAGTATATATGAGTATATATGAAAATATATGAGTATATATTATATTTGAGTATACTTGACAATACTTGACGATATTTGACAATGTTTCGCAATATTTGCCGATATTTGAGTATATTTGGTTATATTTGAGTATATATGAGTATATTTGAGTATATTTGACAATATTTGAGTATATTTTACTATATTTGACAATATTTGACGATATTTCACTATATTCTTAGAAAATATTTGACAATGTTTCACAATATTTGACGATATTTGAGTATATTGGAGTATATTTGTGTATATGTTAAAGTATATTTAGTTATATTTCAGTATACATGAGTATATATGAAAATATATGAGTATATATGAAAATATATGAGTATATATGAAAATATATGAGTATATTTGAGTATATTTGAGTATACTTGACAATACTTGACGATATTTGACAATGTTCTTAAAAAATATTTGACAATGTTACGCAATACTTGACGATATGTGAGTATATTTGGGTATATTTTAGTATAATTGAGTATATTTGACTATATTTGGCTATATTTGACTATATTTGGCTATATTTGACAATGTTTGACGATATTTGACGATACTGGACAGACAATTGAGACTATTTAACAATATTTGACGATTTTTTACAATATTTAACGATATTTGACAATATTTGACCATATTTTTTTGTTATCAATTTAATTTACGAATTTAAATTAAATTTAAAACAACCATTACAATTATTTACATAAACAAAAGCTTGAAATTAGTAAGTACAGAATAATTCACTTTATCATCTCACTTCATGACAATCGGGGACACGCGGGTAAGATGTTCCTGAGGAGTTTCCCGATTCGATCACCACGAATTCCGGATTACCCTAGGCTTAACCGACGACGGCCGACCAATATAAATAGAGTTAGGCGGATACGTGCGGTTTACATCTTATCGGTTTACACTGGCGCGATCGTCGCCCGTCCGCCCGTCCGTCCGCCGGCGAAGACATCTTAAGTTTCAATAGAAGTCCCCCGACACTCGCGTACACACAATGCCCGGCGCCTCCACCATAAATAATTCAGTCGCGATGAAATATAAAAGACGTGGCGCGGCGCAACTGGACCGCTGTAAATTTATCATGCGGAATATCGAAATAAATTGAATTATAGGGATTTTCAAAAAGTATATACAGGGTATCCAACAACGAACGCGTCGGCTGATTGTGATTTAACTTTCATTCGGAAAGCTATAATGCTTTTCAGGTATATGTAGATTGATTTCAAGAAAATAATTTTAGAAGGTAAGGAGCACCTTAATAAAATTATATATATATATATATATATATATATAAATATATTATAAAATTATTTTCTTAAATAAAAAAAATAACATTGTCATGTACAGTTACCATTTTTACAATGGAAACAAATATGTTTCTTATAAATTCCGAAAATACGTCAAAAAAGTGTGGAAAATAATAAGAATGATAAGAAATAATGGGCCTAATTGTAATTGTTTTTGGATTTTTGGATTTGAAACGAAAAAGAAACAAGTTTTTGAAAATTTATTGAAAATGTTTGGAATAAAAATCATGTATACTATTTCTATTATGAACTATTTACAAATTTCACGTACAATTTTGACAGTAAATCCACTAATTATACAGTGTGGTCAAGTTTTGACGAGCTATCAATGACAGGTTATAACTTTCCTCTATTCTTTTGTATATTTTTTCCATTCCCTTCTTTTCATAGCTAGTTTTCTTGCCTCTCTCCCGTTTTTTCCTTTCTTTTCTAATAGCCCCTATATATATTTTTTTTTGGTATTCCTTTTTTCTCGTTTATGATTTTTGCTCTCCATATTCTTTTAGCCGATGTTGTCTCTGGCATCCTAATTATGGGTCCCCACCATACATATATACCATACTTATATACATATGAGTCTGTGAGAATTAAAGTAGTGTAAATCACATTTGAATTGTTTTGAAAAGGAGAAAATTTTGCGTTTGGTATTTATGTAAATCGATGTAGGTAATTACATTTTGATTTTTGACAAAATTGATTTCAAGTCTGCGCACGTTGATTTACATAAATACCAAACGCACAATTTTCTCCTTTTCAAAACAATTCAAATGTGACTTACACTACTTTAATTCTCACAGACTCATATGTATATAAGTATGGTATATATGTATCGTGGGGACACATAATTAGGATGCCAGAGACAACACCGGCTAAAAGAATATGGAGAGCAAAAATCATAAACGAGAAAAAAGGAACACCAAGAAAAAATGAAGCTATATAGGGGTTATTAGAAAAGAAAGGAAAAAACGGGAGAGAGGCAAGAAAATTAGCTATGAAAAGAAGGGAATGGAAAAAATTTACAAAAGATTAGAGGAAAGTTATAACCTGTCATTGATAGCTCGTCAAAACTTGACCACACTTATACCACTTTATAAGCAATTTATAAAATTCGAGTAGACTATGTACACATGAAAATGAAGTAAAATCAAAGATAATTAACGCATTTACTAATTGTTATCTTTTACAAATTATAACTCATTGCAAGGTTAGAACTGTAAAGAATGCAATATAACCTTCTAAACTCTCATAGTAATTCAATTTGATATATTAAAATTGTTTTAATGTATTAAGATTACTTATTTATTAATATTGCTTTGGAAATATCACATTGCCATGAAAATGCAAAAACGAATAACGTTTTCCGCGATGGCCGCCTCCGTTGTCATGGAAACAAAACAATATGTGTGCTGCTGCTTGCAATCAAGGTGCCATTGTTGTCTGGTGTAAATATTTATATTTTATTCGTGGGATATAATGTGCCTTGAAGATACTGCAACTAATATCAATTTTATAAAATCATGCATTTAAGGGTTACATCAGTTAACCGCTGCACCGCGGAACTCTAGAGCTCTGCTGGTTACTCCGAGAAATTATGAAAGCCTACTATATGTGATTGATAATTTAATTTTGGTGCTCCGTGAGTTTTTTTTATGATCAAAAATTTTAGGAAACACGTCTTTAAACGATAAACAAAGTGGTGAAAAAACATAGTCGTTTGATTCATCTCGTTTATTTAACTTATATATTTTTGAAAATCTAAAATAGCTATAAAATCGTGTGCAAATATATGTGTATAGAAAACCTAAATTAAACTAACCTCATATTCGGGGATCGCACATTCTACAAAAGTACTATAATTGATCCTGATGATACGTTTCCACTCTAATTGCAATATCTTCATGGCACATTATATCACACTGATAAATTATAAAGATTACGTTTATACCAGACAACAATGTCTGTCTAACTGCGAACAGTAACGCTAATGTTGTTTTGTTTCCATGACAACGGCGGCGGCCATCATGGAAAACGTTATTCGTTTTTGCATTTTCATGGCAATGTGATATTTACAATGTAATATTAATACATAAGTAATGCTAATAGTTACAATTTTAATATATCAAATTATAGTACTATGAAAGTTTAGAAGGTTATATTGCATTCTTTACAGTTTTAACCTTGCAATGAGCTATAATTTATAAAAGATAACACAGGAACTATAAAAGAGACATCACAGAATTTTTAAAACTTGACAACATATCATTGAAAATATAACAGTTGGTGTTGACTTTATTAACATATCTACTTGCTCTTACAAGTGGCGAATTCAACTGTCTGTTTGTTGATGGGGTGCTATAACCTAGTAGTTTCACATTTTGAGTTCGAGTACGTATATATGGTACTTGGATGTTGACTAATTCTAGTATCACAGGATTATCAATAATTGTTTTGTTGCAGATATAAAATTTAAACAAAAATCGATCCTAAAATGCACCATTACGTTTGAATTTCCTATACAAACTCTCTTTTAGATAATTCAGTTCAACATAAACTTATACTATGATTAAACATCATGAAACTCGCGAAGTTGTTCCACACACATTCCAAACATAAACACCTTCAATTAACAATTAGTTCAATATCGCACACAACATCGTGTCCTGAAATTCCCTTGCAGCCCCCCCACCTCTCTATAATATCGCTTTGATCCTTTGTCGAGCGGGAATTATTGGCAGCGTAAGAATGCCGTTAATTGGTTAAGTTTGGTTGCGATATTAATATTTCACCGGCATTCGCCTTCGCTAAATGCTGATTTCCCATTGAATGCAGCTCTAATAGTTCGACGCAGCTTATTGCATTATTAATCAACTTCCGCGCCTGCTCCGCGACTAATTAACGGCAGCCACTATAGCTCCCCCGCGGCGCGAGTATTAGTTTACAATTCATCAGCGTGGAGAATAATAAACAAAAGTGGAGCACAAAAGAAAATGTATGTCTAAAGTTCTATATAAGAAAGGAAATATGCACAGATGTATGTATGTGTTCGCGCGGAAGTAAAATGATTGTGATGGATAAGTTTGTAATCATGTAAAGTTGTTTGAGTTTCAAATTTCACGGGTGTAGTTGTTACTAAATTATAAATGACAATGATAAATCTTG